>CM033631.1:40452265-40472265 GCA_019453435.1 Rhinogobius similis | reverse complement strand
GACAGAAGTTAATTCAGTCAGAAGTTAACTTAGAGTATGAATGTCGCGACTGAGTGTGATTGGTGAAATTTTGAGTGTGATTGGTAAAGAAGTCTCATCAGATCAATGAGTTCACCTCAAACTTACAATTTGATGGTTGCTCATTAAAGTGGATGAAAGACTAATTTACATGAGGAATTTTAGGCTGATTTTTCATTGAGAGAACGTTTAGTGGAAATCTGACTGTGAGTACACCCAGCTTATGACCGGTTCATGAAGAGTGAACTAGAAGCTCGTCATAGGGGTCAGCCAAAAAATAACTTTGTAGGACTCCCAACTTCAAGTATGGCAGATTTTAATACTTGGGCTATATACGCCGAAGGCGTGATTCGCGATAAACAAAAGAAAAAGACCAGCTCAGTTCTATTGACTGAAACTGGAGCTGCGGTTTATGTTTTTAGCCAACAAAACCAACCAGGCCAAAACAGACCATACAAAGGACAAAATAAAAAATATAAAAAATACAAAGATCAGAAGGAAATTGATCGAAGAGAAGGCAATTGTTATATATGCCACAAAAAAGGACATCTCGCACGAGACTGTCCCCAAAGGAAGAATAGGGACTCAGAACGTGACAGACAGGAAAGACAGGGTAGAGGGGAGCAGAGAAGCGACTCAGACATGTGATTAGCCGAGCAGACAGACAGTTTTTTGACAGAAGAGTTTAAAAAATAGTTGAATAAAGGTTTAAAAGGGGCTTTGAGTTTTTGTGTGACACTAAGACGAGACTTTATAAGCGGGACCTGACCCAAGTGTGCCTTGACCGTGGGCCCTTAAGGTCATTGGTCATAAATCTTGCTGTATCTGGGTAATGTTATACTGTCCAGTTGAAGTGCTTTAGTTTAGTTTTAGTTTAGTTTTTCTGTGAGTTGAGGTCACAGATTAGGTTTAGTTTTCCCTATCGTTTGTCCGGTGTGTGCTGACTTAGTTGTCATGGAAACCTGATTAGGGGGGAGATGTGTGAATTCAGTGCAGAGACGTGGAGTTAGTTTAGTTAGTTAGTGTTAGCCCGATAAAGAAAGACGTTATTGATTGAAGAAGAAATTGCCCAGGGGGTTGGATTTTTGGAATAGGTCTTTGTGTTGTTCGTACGATTAAAGTTACAGTTAATCTTAAGGCATGCTTTTTGATCTCTCTTGGAGGGATTGCAAGGTTTTTGAGTACTCGATTGTGGTTCCACCGTTTGTTTTTCTGTGTGTGTTGTTCTGTGTTGTGAGTAGGGTTTTTTTTATTTTTGAGGCTGGTTTTTACGAAGTCCATGGTTTGAATGGAGTTTTGAAGTTGTGTTCGTCACCAGGGTTAGAGAAGGACTAAGGAAAGTGTAGCATTTGGGAGGCGGAGCTATTGGCTCCTCCTTTATGTGTGTGAGTTTGAGAAGGGCGGAGGAAGTAGTGCTGAAAGGGGGGAGTAAGTCTCCTGCAAGGGGTTGATGACGGTGACATGTTGTTAGTTTTTATTTTGGGAAAATAAAAATAAAAGGAGGGATATGATTAGGTTTGAAAGCAATTCAATTATCTAAGAGACTTGCAGTATGCAAATGTGAAGCGCATACCACGAAACAAGACTCTTTTTAAAATGGAAACAGACTCGTGGACGCAGCAGCAAAACAAGCTGCTACTGGTACAGAGACATTGACTATGAATACATGAAGCACATGACGACATCCTACAATCAAGCATTGGACCAAGAGAAACAACTTTGGCTACAAAAAGGTGCAAAAGAGATAGATGGACTTTTTTATATAGGACCCGATAATAAAACATGGCTACCCAGGACCATGTTTAAATGGGAAGTTGAAGTGACACACGGGCCGTGCCATGTGTCAACAGGAGGGATGAATAGACAGGTAGACAAATATCATAACACTTATGGTTTTAATACCTATTCAAAAAAAATTTTTTTGGAGACAGTTTTTGATATGCATAAAGCATACATGCATATTCTCCCTGCAGACGATAGACATTTAGTCCTGTTGAAATGTTGTATGGAAGGAAACAAGAAGAACACATAATCTGCCCGAAGGCAATTATTCCACATTGCAGGTGATGAGACCAGGAGACACGGTGTTCATCAAAGTCATAAAAGAAAGAACTGGACCAGTCCTCGGTGGGAAGGGCCTCATCGAGTGCTGCTGACCATGCCTACTGCTGTCAAAGTGGAAGGATGCTTCTCCTGGGTGCATCCGTCACACTGCAAACTTCGGAAAATTCTGACACCAGAATCATCGCAACATTAGATTCTTCTAGACGCAGGACTTCTTTTGTATCCAGTGACGACAACGATGTTCTTACAGTAGCAAATACTGGGCATCGCGACGTGGAAAAGGTGTTTTTACAGTAATTTTTACTGGACACCCTACGTTGATCTACAATCAAGATGGAAGATGCTGATATGAAGAAACAGAGACATGAGAGAGACTATCTCATCAAAGAAGCCAAGCTCCACAGGCCGTGGACAAAAGAACTTTGGTCAAAAATTCATGCTGAATTAGATAACCTGTGGTAATTGGTGGCAAAATCATGTTGAAGTTTCTATTCCCAGTGTTGGCTGTACTAATATTGTTTGTCTTTTCACTATCTGTATATTCTCTTGTTTACATTCAAAAGTCCAGAATATGGTTCAAGCTAATGTAATCAATATCCTAAATTCTGAGACCACGTATGTAAAATTACTCAGTGTACAAGAATTTAGAGAGAATGATGATTATGATGTTGACCAGCTTTGAAAACTACAGAGAACAAATGTCGTGTTACAACTAAAAGTACTCAGTAGAGCGTTGTAATACTGATGTGAGAAAGACTTTGTAGTGTTTTTCTATGATTATTATTTTTTGTTTTTTTATGTTAATTTTGACAAACAGGAGGGAAATGTAAGAGAATTTTATTAAGGGATTGTCAAAATGACACATTTCTGGTAATAACAATGCATGTATAAGAATATGCTTATGTGTGGAATGTTAACTACCAGAATGAGAACCAGATGCTTAATGCAAGCGATATTGTTTGTAACTGTAGATGTTGCTCCCTGGGAGAAGACACTGGCGCAGATTCATTATTTTAGCTTTTATTAAAAGGTCCACTTACATGCAGAGGTCTGAGCACAGTACAGGAGAGTCTAAATTCATGTTTACATTGAGGCGTTATATACTGTTCCCTTTACGTCACATGTTACAACAGTCAAGTTAAAAATCCTGTGTACATGGCAGTCAAAATGAACCTCTGGTGTTTTTCTGTACTTTGAACGTCTGAAATGTAAGGCTAAACAAATAACATTACAGTGATATAGCCATTTCCCAGAATTCTGACAGACAGTACAGTCTGTGCATAATGCATACATGACCAGTCACTATATTTGAATCATTCAAGAGCATTCAAAGAAAAGCCAGCACATACATAGAATAGAAACAGATCAAAATTATCCACAATTCCCCTTTTTATCACATACACATGTGATAACAAAACACAGTAATGTTAAAATATCATAATTCATTATATAGCTAGAAGTGCAAGGCGCAACTTCTTAATTATGCATGAGTTTTTATTTGAATCAAAAAACATAGTAATAAGCAGCAAGATCAATTTTTTCTAGCATTTTATCTTTTATATATTTTTTATTATATTTTAAACACAAAAACACAAAGACACTCGGACAGCAAGGATGACACAAAGAGCACTTACTGAGAGTATATCTTAAATATAAGCTTAGTGTCTAGATTTTTAGCAGGGTCTAGAGTCAGGGTAGCTCAAGTGATTAGCATAAGAGTTGAATGGTCACAGGTAGCAGACTCTGAAAGATGTTAGAAGTTGGTGCCCAGTTACAAAAGTTGTCAGGAAATTTTCAGATTAAGAACTGAGGTTGGTTTGAGTATTGATGGAAAAAGTGTCTTTAAGTATAGTCAGCGACCCATAGTCCAGTACAGAAGCATATCCTTAGAGGTCAGTATTGGCAAAGCAGAATGAAGATGATAACTGACATTAGCTTTATCAAAAGTCTTCAATAATTAATAATAAACAATAAAGTAAATTATTTATTTATTTATTTTCGTCTCAAGAACCCTCTAAGTTTTTTGTTTCACACTCAAAGTATCCCTTAATTTAAGTTTCAGGCAAATAAATAGGTTTACTTATCAATTATATTTTATGTTATATTTATAGTCCAAGATAGTCCAAAGAGATGCTAAATTTACAACAATCATACATTTTTAAAGTACAAGTGCCCCCTGGTAATTCCTCAAGTACCCCTTGGAGTCCCTGTACCCCTGGTTGGGAAACACTGATTCAAGCATACAAAGTTGGTCCGTCTCATTAACATATGGAGCAGTGTAGAGGTCAGTCCTTGGTTATTGAGTTATAGTTAAATGTAGGATGTTTGATGGATAATATCAAAGACTTACACTGTTGTGAAATAGTCTTGGCTGTGTACATTCGATGTAGTTGGTAATACCACACCTCTAATTCTAACTTTAGGTAAGTCATTGTTTTTTGACAATGTAAATCTATCTTTTTGTTTATGAATTTGTAAGCTCTCGTGGTGTGGCTGGTTGTTTTTACAGTAGGGAGCATCCATAGTGTTGGCTAAGACTTTAATACAGTTTATTAAAGTGTTTATTAAAATGTGTCCTTAGGATAAATTGTATATAATTTGTGTGATCAATACTAGGTAAAGTACAGTCAAGCACATCACATAAATCAAATGCTACATTACAAGTCCATTCTTTATAACAAAATGTGGTAAGTTTAGATAAGTTTAGGTAGTATTTTTTCTTTTACTCTTTTCAGTGCTCATTGTTTCATACCTGTGTGATTGACTGCTATATTAGTTTCTTCATAGCCAGTTACTTTGGTTTTGTTGCAATGATGTGTCGTTTTGTTTTCAAGCTGTCCGAGGTCTTGTCCATCATCCGTGAATTGTAGGATACACCAAAACAAAAACAACATATTAACTTAAAGGAGTATAAGATCTCATCAATATTACTGGGGAGCTGAGAGTATGACCTATACTTCCCCCTTTTCAACTAGTATCAGGAACAGATGTGGATCCAACGGGGGGAGCTGTGCCACCACACGCTCCATGCGGCTCAGGAAGTTGTTTTGTTTCGTGAGCGTTGGAGCCTCGATTTGACCTGGCTCTTTGCCCCTGGATCCCTATCGTTGACGACCACTCGACAGTGCGAAGTGTGAGTCCAGGTGCTCACTCGGCTGCCCTCACAGTGATGTCGGGGACCAGCATCTCCATCTCCAACGTTAGCGCCTCAGCTCTCTGACTAGAGCCCAGTCACCAGGTCTAGCTCCAGCTCTGCAGCTTCAGCAGTGTTTTTTTGACCTGCACAGAAATAAAAAGTGCATTCCCTCCTCCCATTTGATGCGTCCATGGAGAAGAGATTTGTAGGCTATTCTTTTCTCTGGTGGTCGTGGTCTGGGCAGAGTATCTTTCCAAAGGTTTGTTTCCCAAAATGTGTTCATTAATGGCATTTCAATTATTTGGAGCAACCTGCTGAAATAAAAAGAAGAAGGCATTGCACAGAAAAAACTATCTACACATACCCTTTTTAAATGTATTTTTTATTATTGTAATTTATTTTTATTTTGTAAAGTTTTGGTGCATGACTTTAGTTACATTGTGAACCCAATTTTGTATTTAATTGAATCCAATCCTGACTTTGAATTGAGGCACACACTAAATCTCTTGATGGACCGGTGGTATAGTTACCACATTATTGATTTTCCAGCATTGGTTCTTCTGACGTCCAGTATTCAGTTAGTTACATTTTTGAATCCACACGTTTTAGTTTCCTTCGTGTGAACATTATTTCTCAGTCGACCTGTGAATATAAAAAACAACATATACACGCACAACGACTCTTGACAGAGTGAACTTCATCATTCTTTTTGTTCCACTGTCCACACAGATCCACTATTATTGGATCCATATGCTCCTTTAAGTTATCTGTTGAAACCTGTAAATTTGAGATTATAATGACCTTTACTCATGTTATATGAGAAAAAATGTAATTCAGAAAACGCTTAAGTGAGTCCATAAACAAAACAAAGTAGAAAATGGTTAGTTCATTCATACACATTCACACAAACAGAAGGTTAGTGAAGCTTATTCAGTCCAAAAGCTTTACTCGTCAAGTCCAAAAGTGTGTTCATAGGTTGAGTTGTGCACAACTGTTAAAAACACATCTTTTAGTGACTGTATGGGTACAGGAAGTGTCCTGTCTGTGATCACATTCCCAAAACATTTTTCAAAACAGCATTTTTCAAAATCAGATTTGTTAGTTACCTCTTGTTACAACCAATTTAATAACCTTTCAATATTTGATGGATGTTTATCAAAACTACTCTAATTTTTTAATAATCTACAGAGCTCTCTATAATTATTATTATACCAGCTGGGTTTTACTAGTCTGCTTAACTTTTGATATTGTTTCTTTACAGACATGACATGATTTGCATATCCACCAGTTAACTTCAAGTTCAACATCATCAATTTCCACATCTATAACTAATTACCAGTATTCGAGTGATACTTCATGCAATTTTAGTGGTGTCCTGTGCGTAAGCCGAAACGTTCACGTAGTCCTCCCGCTGCTCCTTGACCTCCTCATCCCCTCCGTCTGCCCCGCCCTCTGAGCCGCTGTGACCTGGAGCTTCTCGATCCACATCCTTATCTGCCGCTGTGTGGCACATCAGTTTTCTCTGAAAAAGTCTCAGAAGAAACACAAAAATCACCATCATGTGATAAAGCACAATCCATACAGAAGAAACTTTGTGACCTGCAATAAATAAATAGATGAAACGCCAAGGAGTATCTACTAAATTATGCCATTTTGATTTTATATGTCTGTAACCAAAATGGGGTTTCTTCCTTTTCCTTTTTCATTGAACTTTTTAATCATTTGAAATAGTATACTTGCTTATTTGTAATGTATTGCAGGAGATTTATTATATGGTGAAAATACTACAACATGTAAGAATTTAAAATATTAGGCAAACTTGCGCCATGGGCAGTTGTAATTAAGTTTAAGTTTCAAATATTCAATACTTCCCGTTGTGGCCTCAGCTGTGTCCAGTCCGTGGTCAGAGAGCGGAGGCAGAGCAGGCGGCGAAAAGGAGCAAAGGATCGACAGCAGGAGCCTGTACAGGAAATAAGAGCCTCACACAAGAAGATATTAGTTTGTGCATGTAATGGTAAATACAATTCTCCATGTAGTTAACATGCATATGAAGAGAAATGGCCAAGATCAAATTAATTCTTGTAGTCTATATGCTGTGTTAGACAATTTGAAACCTTCAAAATGTGAATTTGGGAGGTTTTAGCTTTTAGAAAAAATTAAATCTGTTATGACTTCGATAAAACCACTAAATGAGCTCATTTCAGTCAAAAATCCAAAAACAGGAAAACCGTTACGTTCGTTAACAGTCTGAGTGAAAAGTCATGTCAGGACACAAAATGCTTTGACCCCTTCGTCAGTCCAAGTGATTTTGTCAGGAGTTTTCAGGCCTTTCCCATGAATTAAAGCGCTTCGAGGAGAGTGTAAAATTGAATAATTTGGAATGAACTGTTGAAAGTAATAACACATGACCAATTTAGACATAAGTTGCTTTTAGTCACCGGCTTTAGAATGTTTTGATTAGCAGCTGCAAATTCAGTTGAAATACTTTTGCTGTTTTTTGTTTTTTGTTTTTTTTAAGATATTATGCCCAATGAAGGTTACTTAACGCTATGAATGGGTTTAAAACATAAGACTGAAAAGTGTTTTAGTAATTCTGGAGGTGTCACTGAATTAATAAATAAAGATTTGATCTATCCAGTAGAGGTCTTCAAGTGTTCAACACATCCTCACAACACTCTCCCCACCATTCGTCAAAGTCATGATCTACTTCTGTGGTAACGAACAGAGAGCACTGCAAATCTCCAGTGTCACTGCTCTGTCATTTTTTCTGGCCCACTCTGTCACTGGCTACTGCCGTCAGATCATCATCAGGGTTTTAGGGTCAATTTCCAGTAATAAACATAAGTGGGAGGAGAGATTTCACTCTACAACCTTACCAAATTTAGGTTGTTCATCAAATCTTCCATGGTCACTTACACTCCGGTCTGAGGTGGAGATTAAACAAATGCCTTTTCTGCACATCAGATCCCAACAGAGTGAGTCCACTGGATACAAAGGAGAATAGAGAAATTAATATTTGAACGAGTGGTCATTAGAGTCAAAACACTTTAAAAAGGGACGTGAAGACGTCTCTGTTCGCGGTCCCACAGGAGGCTAATGAAAATATGAAACAACCACTAAGCTTGGGCTTGTGTCTTAAGCTAGATGTTTTAACCACGGAATGCGTGGCGCCTGAGTCCACAAGAAATTTAATCTTTTTACCGCCAATTGTGGAAGTGTACTCAGAAAATTTAGCATGTGTTTGTATTAGGCACATTCACACAAGCTTCAAGTGATGTGATTGCGTGTCAGGTGCATGTTACCCTCCATTGCTTGTGGTTGGTGAGGGTGACTTGTGATGTGCCGTGGTTTCTGCAGCACTCCTGGACCCTCCCTCTGCCTCCATGCCTAGTCAGTCTGAGCCCTGGAAGCCTCTGTGTCCTTGGAAACCAGGAGGTGGTGGCGTCAGAAAGTTCTGAGCATCCTTGCTTTGCCTGGGCCTTGTACAGTCACGCTGGCATGTCCATGCATGTCACAGTTGTAAAACACCCTGTGGTTCAGGTTCTGTCCTTGTCCACATCCTGTTTCTCCCACTCCTATCGCCCTGTCCTGTCATGGGGCGTTCAGTGGCGTGTGCATACAGAGAAAAAGTGTCTTTGTGCATTTCTTGTGTGCTCTTCCACTCTTTTCTCTGTGTCTCCTCGCTGATGTTCTCAGCCACTTGTCCTGTGATGTGCCCTCAGATTCTCCAGAGTAGGTTATCATGCACACCAATGTATGTTTTGGTCACCTGGCCAGAACTCAGAAAGCAGCAGTCCAGCAGATGTCACAGCAGAGATTGAGTTCATATGCTTGGGCACATTCCGTGGTATTGTGTGGAATGAAACACTCTGCTTCGAAGATTTAAGTGAGGTGCTGGATAAAGTCATCAACACCTTCCCCTGAGCTGTTTGCATTGAGTGATAGTCGTCCGATCTTGGTTGGAAACTTGGCTTCGATCTCTTCACAAAGCACATTTACAGCAATAATGTATCTGCTGTTGTTGTCATACATGGGCTTATTGGGATGAAAAGCTGCATCATGGATCTCATCGCTCACTTCATCTAGTAAGCGTGAATGTGCTTGCACTCAAGGCCACAGGGTCGACATCCTCTGTAGAAGGCGGCAAACTCTTTGGCTAACCGGGCACCTTGAGTCACAGGGTCAGGCAATAGGCTACCTGCTTTGGCAACATAGTCCAGTGTCCATGGTCGGTAAACACACATCGACCATCGAGATCCGCCATTTCCATCATGGAGAAGGTGGCAGCGGCAATTTCTGTCCCACCAAGGTTGCTGCGCAGGGCACAAGTCAGGCTGCTCTTTTTATTTTATTTTTTTATTTTTTTTCCTTCCTGGTTGGTGTTGTGCGGCCGGTCTACTCCTCAGGTCGCAGGATCTGGCAGGGGTCCAGGTCGGGGTCCACAAGCACCGCAGAAAGACGGCTGAGATCTGGATAGGTATAAAAGAAGAGAGAGAGCAGCAGTATTTTGTCTATAATTCTGATGTGACTGTGATGTGGTGTAGTATTGTGCAGTGTGTGCAGCGCCTGGGCGCAGTTGTCTGCAGTGCATATGTGTATATGTGTGTGTGTGTGTGTGTGTGTGTGAGTCCGTGATGGGTTTTGATAATCTGGAGGTCATTCACTCGCATTCACTCCAACACTTACAACGTCTGCAGCCAATTGTTTAGTAATTTTCTTCCACACAGTCACATAGTCCTCATTTTTTAACATTTATTTTAGGAGATCAGTAGACACCTTTATTATTATTATTTTTTATTATTATTATTATTTATTTTTTAAATGAATTTCTATTTTTTGCATATTAATTATTTCTTTAATGTTTTGAGTTGATTAGAGCTCAGCGATTCTCCTTCAGGAAAGCCCTTATTTTTTAGAAACTCCCCACTTTTTCGACTAGGTCTCAGAATTAAACGTCCTAATTTACCAATAAAACCTAATAAGACAGACTCACACCACAACTTGAGAGCAATAAGTTCGGAATCCTTACACCGGCGTTTCTTCCCAACTGCGGTACAGCCCTCCTTCTCTGAAGACTAGACGAGGAACAAGGCTGGATTCAGATCCAGGATCAAACGCTGGATCACACGGGGAAGAAACGACTCGGACCGTAGTTTGATGATGCCAAACTGTTAAATGTTGTGGATTTCTAATGACAAGCTAGACAAGTTAAACAATAAAAATACAATAAGAGAAGTGAGTCTATAACATTAGGTGCTTGACAAATAGTTGGTCGCTCACAGAGCAGTCTCTCCTTGGTCGACGTAAATTCACAGGTCAGCAGGTCAGAGACAGAGAGTCAGAGACAGAGGATAAACATAATCAAGAGACAACAAAATGATAATAATTTTGTAACTATAGCATGGTTGATTAGCAATATCAACAAAAATAACATTTACCAATGGTTTTCTGGCTCAAACCAGGCCTCAGAGTTGGAGGACATCATAGAACAGATCTGAGTCAGATGGACTCTTGCTTAAGATGTAAGGTAGAGTTTACCATTAAATGTTTGTGTATTGCAAATTGCTATGACAGGTTCTAATAGAAATAATAAAATAAAAAAAAATATATTTGTCCTTCTTCAGGGATGGGGTGTCCTTATTCTACTTTCAAAATCACCGTCTTCTACTTTCAAAATCACTGTCTTCCTGTTTCGACTCCTTCCTTTAGCTCCGCCTACTTCAACAACCCTACTCTATACTTTCTTTAAGTCTGTGTCCACTCCTCACACTCCCTCTTCACTCCTCACACTCTCTTTACTCCTCACTCCCTCTTCACTCCTCAGTCCAATTGTAAATCAAAATAAAAACGTTTATATACATTCAAGGAATTTTCATAAAGCCATGAAACATTATCGGGAGTTACAACTAGAAAAAGATGCACCTTTGCATAAATTTTAACTATAGGATAGTATTTATATATTTTTTATTTATTTATTTATTTTTTAATTATACATTACTATTATTTATTATTATTTTATTTTTTCAATAGTATTACTTAAATTATAATTACTTAAAAAATAAGAATACTAGTATTTATTTATTTATTCAAGTATTATTATTGCTTCATCTATTATTAATTATGCTTCCGTTACACAATTATGTTTTAAAGAGATAATGAATACAACTCAAACTCCTCCTCATTGTCCTCCTCCAGGGTCCAAATATCATGGGCTTCACAGGGGAAGGCACCAGGATGAGGAGACTGGAGCAAGAATATTTTTTTCATTTTTTTGCTGGAAATGTATTAAGATTGCACAGATTAACAAATACAAAAACATTTTTTCTCTTTTCTTTGAGGGCTGGACTTTAAACTTAAAGGAACAAAATGCTTACTTTGTTCCTGAACACTGCAAAACAAGACATCTTTTAAGAATCAACCCAGGACAACACAAAATGATTATGTAAAATCCCAAAAATAAACTTAAAGGAATTAGAGAAAAACCCAGACCTCTTCAACCCTTAAACAAATATTACACGTCTTCAAACCGTTAATAAACTTTTATTCTACACAAACCATTATTTATCCAACAATTAAAGACTCTCTAACAACTATGTTTTAATACTTCTTATTCTTATACAACCGTGTCACAACCACAAAACAATTATGTTTTGATAATTCTATACTTTCAAAAACCGTGACATAACAACCTCAAAACAATTATGTTTTAATACTTCTTATTCTTATACAACCATGTCACAACCACAAAACAATTATGTTTTAATACTTCTTATTCTTATACAACCATGTCACAACCACAAAACAATTATGTTTTAATACTTCTTATTCTTATACAACCGTGTCACAACCACAAAACAATTATGTTTTGATAATTCTATACTTTCAAAAACCGTGACATAACAACCTTAAAACAATTATGTTTTAATACTTCTTATTCTTATAAAAACCTTGACACATCAACCTCAAAACAATTATGTTTTAATACTTCTTATTCTTATACAACCGTGTCACAACCACAAAACAATTATGTTTTGATAATTCTATACTTTCAAAAACCGTGACATAACAACCTCAAAACAATTATGTTTTAATACTTCTTATTCTTATACAACCATGTCACAACCACAAAACAATTATGTTTTAATACTTCTTATTCTTATAAAAACCTTGACACATCAACCTCAAAACAATTATGTTTTAATACTTCTTATTCTTATAAAACCGTGTCAAAAACCGCAAAACAATTGTTTTAATACTTCTTATTCTTATAAAAACCTTGACACATCACACAACAATTATATTTATAAAAATATTCTATTCTTTTAAAACCTTGACACAAAGTCCACTATTCTTATAAAAAGTTCACACAAAAACCACATTGCTCTTTAAAAACCAAATTTTGCTTTAACACATCAATTCTTCATCAACCAACATCAACATGTCACAATATAGAAGTCAAACCAGCCAACAAGAGAAAATCTGCCCTTTAATATTTGCAATCAAACCATCTAACTTGTAGTTCAGACTTCCGTACCTTTTCTGAGAGCCAGATCTAGCACACAGGCTGTGAGTTCAATAGCCCTTGTAGTCTTTTTGTTTTTTATTTACGCTGCGTTTTTGACCTATTTTGACTTTATTCTTTAATTAATTTTTACGTAGAGCATACTTTTTTATTATTATTATTATGAAATATTTACTTTTATACACTCAGTAAATCACTATTTGTAACCTAATTAGACAATTTTTATTAATTAAAATGGGGCATAGAGCATGGCCGACGCACAAAATGTTTCATTTTAGCTTTGAGTCCAATTTGGAGAAATTTCATATTAAAAGAGGTTCTCTGCCTTACCTTTTTGTGTATTTTAAAGGTACCTTCTTTTGTGCGCAGCAGACCCTATGGAGACTCCCCTGCACTGTCGCATCACCCACTGCGTCTCCACCAGCTGCTCTCGGGCGTCTACCAGTTTCTCCAGGGTCATTAGAGGTCCCGGGTTTCGGCACCAAATTGTAGATGTTGCTCCCTGGAAGAAAACACTGGCACAGATTCATTATTTTAGCTTTTATTAAAAGGTCCACTTACATGCAGAGGTCTGAGCACAGTACAGGAGAGTCTAAATTCATGTTTACATTGAGGCGTTATATACTGTTCCCTTTACGTCACATGTTACAACAGTCAAGTTAAAAATCCTGTGTACATGGCAGTCAAAATGAACCTCTGGTGTTTTTCTGTACTTTGAACGTCTGAAATGTAAGGCTAAACAAATAACATTACAGTGATATAGCCATTTCCCAGAATTCTGACAGACAGTACAGTCTGTGCATAATGCATACATGACCAGTCACTATATTTGAATCATTCAAGAGCATTCAAAGAAAAGCCAGCACATACATAGAATAGAAACAGATCAAAATTATCCACATAACCTTATATAGTGTTGTTCTTTACCTGTTTCCCATGACCTCTTTTAATTAGTAAATGACCTCTTTTAGTTATTAAGGGCAGATGTTGTTTTGCTGCCCTGCGAGGTCATGGGAGCACCAGATGTATGTTGACCTATGCCTGTCTAAACTGAATAAAAGCGCAGGGGAAGGGAGTGGCAAGTTGGAAGAGGCTGCAGAAAGTTGAACAGAGTGTCACTTCTGCTGGTGGGATGAGCAGACGGAGGCGCCACTGCAGAGAGTTTAACCGAGTACCTCTTCTGCTGTTGGGACGAGCCGATGAGAAGCGCCACTCTCCCTCTCCCCGTGCATCGTGCACGTAAAAAGCTCATGGGCCAGTATCTGATTACCTGTTTAATTCTCAGTCAGTAGAAGGTTGTTCTCTCAGACTGTCTAGGTTCAATTGTCTTTGTGATAATTTCCTGACACTGACACAGTTACAGGAGCGTGGGAGGGCATCTGACACACGTGTGTACAGGAGCGTGGGAGGGCATCTGACACACGTGTGTACAGGAGCGTGGGAGGGCATCTGACACACGTGTGTACAGGAGCGTGGGAGGGCATCTGACACAGTTACAGGAGCGTGGGAGGGCATCTGACACACGGTTACAGGAGCGTGGGAGGGCATCTGACACACGGTTACAGGAGCATGGGAGGGCATCTGACACACGGTTACAGGAGCATGGGAGGGCCTCTTCAACGGCTGCGTCCTCCGAAGGACCCGGCCCACGGAGGCTCCTGCTCCGCGTGGCCTCCATGGACCGCAAAGGCCGAGCCGAAACGGGACGGGTCCAGCCCGCGGAGCCGCCCGTGACTCGGCAACCGAGTCTCGCAACCGAGTCTCGCAACCGAGTCTCGCAACCGAGTCTCGCTGCTAACGCGAATGCTAACGCTAATGCTAACGCTAATGCTAACGCCACGCATGTTACGCACATGGACGTATTAAAAACAATACGTACTGGAGATAAAATACTCGCACCTTGAGCTCAAGAGATTGTCATTTTTCTCGCCCAAATCTTGTGTCTAAAACAAATATTATGTTCAGGTCTTGTCAAATATAATTACCAATGTTCTTGTGATAAATCTCAAGTAAATTCTCTTCAACAAAGTAATTAAATACGCAGTCTTACTTCTGGAATTAGCTTTGATAAAGACGAGGGACTACATGAAAGGTAAAAAGTGCATTTAAGTCGGTTTATGAAGAGAGTGTTTAAGGATCAAATGTTTATTGTGCAAATGTGAGAATATTGAACATTAAGCCCATTATATAAAACACATTAAAGGTCAGTGAAACCAGCTGTATGTTCATAATAAACTCGATTTGTGTCACAATTTAATAGTTAATGTTGTGTTATGACATGCTCCATCTTTAGTAAATGTTGATCAAATGAACTCTACGACACATTGCAGTGAAACACAACATTAGGTCAGAAATTAATCAAAAAACACAACATTATTTTCAGATCTCACCATAAACCCAAACTCACCACAGAAAAGGCCATGAAAACAAACGTGCCATCTAGTTATCAAGTTATAAACATACTCCATTTCAGTCTTTTCAGTTTCCCGTCACACAATTGAAAATGTTAGAATAAAACTGTGTAAATGTGTAACTATTTCACTAAGACTAATAATAATGTATTTAACTTTGCAAACCATCGAAGCAGATCTTTAGTTTATGAAGCCATTCACAGACAGCGGCGATAAAACGTCTGATTCTGGTCCCATGAAGTTGTTCCGGTGCTCTTCAGTTCAGATCCAAACATTGAGAGGCTGTAGGACATTTATTTCTTAAAGTCAGGCCTCAGCTTCACAGAATCCCACGTGTGCTCGAGCGGACACGGCCACCACAGACTGCCCCGGGTCTTCTGTCGTCAGCCGGAGGAGATGGACCTCCACGTCTGCAGGAGACTCTGGACCATGTGGTGGACGGTGCAGACCACGCGCTCTCAGTTTGACTCTCGACCAGAAGACGAGAGTCAAGCCACGTCCAGCTGAGAAGATTCACACTGAGCTCCTGTACGACGGGCCTTGTGTCTGCAGCCGAGTCCAAACCTGTCACAAAACACATACAACAGTCCAAATACTATGAATGACCTGAACATTAACTCCACAGAGCACATCTCAAATACATCCAGGTGATTTGGCACTTTAGAGAAAATTATAAACAGCTAAAGTAACAAGAAACACATGAATTTGACATTTGCTTATTGTGTTAAATGTAAATCTAATTATATAATTAAACATATTGAAGCTGTGATTTTTAAGAATATTACATAAAACAACAGGTGTCATTTTACCTCAAAGATACACTGGCCAAAGGTTTAGCCCCCATGGCCCAAACAACGAGGTTGTTTCCTCCTCGTAGCTTTATTTTTTAATCCACGGGTTTCTTTTCTCCTAAAAGTAAAAACATGATCAGTGTTTGATGTCAATTTGCCCAAATACGAAAGTTTGATCGGACTTTTCACGGCGTTAGCTGGAGTTTACGAGCCAAACTTTTAGCTCAAACCACCGCGGCTCACGCAGTAAAAACAAACTTATTAGTCTTGCGGGCTTTATCATATTATTTTATGACAACAGCCCTGTTCATAGTAAAGTTTCAAGCGTTACTCACGTGTTTTCCTCCGTTGTTTGGCTCCGCTGTTCGTGCACATCTGACCAGCGCCACGCGTTGCATTATGGGATATATGAGGCCGCGAAGGCTGCTCAGATGTGTCCTTCGTTCACGGCCGATCTCCATGGAAACGTGGGCCGCATTTGTCGGCCGCATTCGTGGGCCATTTGTGGACAAGGCCTTGTCGCGGCGGAAGTGACGCAACCGGCCTCAAATGTAGCCTTTGGAGGACGCAGCCGTTGAACTGGGACACAGCTATTGTCTTACTTCCGCATTTACTTCCTGATACGGAGGCGGCCATCTTTGGTCATTCAGGCGGCCATCTTTGCTTTACGTCAATCCCCCATGATGCTTTGAGCGACGTGAGCGATCATGCAGCTTACAAGTTTTTGTGTTAGCGTTAGCTTGTGTGATTGTAATTGTGTTCTTCATGTTAGACACACGTGAAGCGTCTGAAATGAAATAAAATACAACTTACAGCTATCTCTAGTCTAGCCTTGTCCACGAGCTTCTGTTTGTATCGTCCGACGCTCGTTTACGTGACTCGCACGTGTTTACTGTGACGTCACTTCATATAAAAACCCTAATTTCGACGATTTTAGAAACGGTAGAAAAGAACATTTCCTTCTATTTTATTTAAATACCGATAATAATTCAGAACTGTCTGCAATTATAATGTGACATTTTAGAAAAAGGCTGGGCCCAAGAGGCTGCAGTACCTCGCACGGCCACTAATCAACCTGGGACAGAGGGGGCGGGGCTTATCCAGTTCATTTACATCCATGCACTGGACGGACGCTCGGACGGACGGACTCAGAGCCGGCGCCGACCGCTGCACATTTGAATGTAGCCCTTTGAGAAAAACAACAGTGAGGAGCTGCCGACACGCGCCACAGCTAGCGGCTAACGGCTAACGGCCAACGGCCTGACGTTCACGGGCCACGACGGGGAACAATAATAAGAGCTGGATGTTAAATATGTCACACAATAAGTCGTGTGCCAGTCCGCGCTAAATGTTCAGAGAATGTGGCTCCAAAACCAAATGTGTTCAGTGTTTGTTCCACTTTTTAGATCAAGTGCAGCGTCTGAAGCTGATTTGAGTCAAAACATCTTAATAACAGCACATTTCACTAAAGGGCACTCGTTTTTTGGGCCTTGATTCATGACTTTCTGATCCCAATGTTCTGGACTCAGACAAAACGTTTCTTTCACGTTTAAGACAAAAGCCCTTGGTTAAAATCACACAGTTCTGATCTTTTTCAAATAAAGAACGGAAAAACGTACGACACGAAAATCAAGAAATAAGAGCTTCTCAATCTACGGTACAGGGGCCTTCTCTGCTCAAGAGATGAAGACTTTTACTTACGTTAATAACAGAACATTTAAACAGCTTAAAGGGAAACACAATTATCTGAATTGAATGATTTTAAAAAACTATAAAAGGGTGAATTAGAAAGAAGTTTAAAGAGAGAATGGAGACTAAATAAAAAAAAGATAAAACATTGTGGGAAAACAAAACAATTTGAAAATATCTTTTTTTTTTTCAATTGTGCCCTACAATATAATAATATAGTAATAGTAATGTGTTCCATTGACTCCTCCCACAATGCAGCGGGAAAATCTGATATTCAACAGTTTGCACCAATCACTGTCCGACGTTCTTGTAGTCACAGCTGTCCTGGGGCAGAGCGGCAGAGGAGCGCACCAACCACACACTCATTCATTCAAACGCGCAACGTCAAGTGCCTTGCCCCAGGACACAACAGCAATGAGTCAGAATTGAACCGCCAACCTTTGAGTTCAACTTTCTACAACCTCAACCACAGCCACCACTTTTTAAACGTGTGACTTATATCTGTTCTATTTCACATTTTATTTAGATTAATATCAGCTTTAATATGGTTTGGTTTAAAGTCAAAATAGAAGTCATAATAAGAGGAATTTCTGCTTTGCTTTTTCCCGTTTGTCTCCTTCAGGCCACCGTACTTCTCTCCTTCACGTTTCCCTTGTGTTTTGAGCTTGTGTTAAAGAAGCGACGCATTCGGGTGACGTCGTAAAAAACACATGTCGCTCGGAGGATTTTCGGGTTCAAACTCAGATTCCAAACCGTTTTTTGAGGACGACCTGCGTTCCTCAAAACACGTTTTCACGTCCGACAAATCGTTTTTTAAAGACTGTATATTTGGGCAGGGGCGGACCTGGGAATCTGGGGCCCTGGGCAAAATGTAGCTGCGGCCCCTCCTCGTCAAGTGTGATTTTCTGTAACTTATCTGCTGTGTCTTTTCAGTTGTTCTTAAAGAAGCTCTTGTTTTCTGTTTTGTTTCTTTTTAACGTACGGTGGCCCGACAGGTTCATACATTTGGGATAAATGAACTATTGGTGGGGCTTTGGAGGTCCTTCCCCAGAAGAATAGTTCAAGTGCGTACGACAGGTGAAAGTATGTTTTTTCATCTCAGTGAACGACACTCCTCTCCTGGGTCAAAGGTCATTCAACATCTGGTTCACATGAGACCAGGGCCGTGTCCGAATGTCCCTCTGGCTCTCGCCCCTCGTTCACTCTCTGTTCAGGGACTAAACACTGGCCTCAGTCCTGGAGCGATTCAGACTCAGCTCATACTTTGTCCTCGCCGCGGGTCACGTGACTCTGGCGTCTGGAGAAAGAAAAGTCGGCAAAACTCAGATGAAAATGTATTTCTGTAATGAATGTGGGTCAAATCCTCCGACACATAATTATGGACTAATAATCATCACGGTTTATTCACCATGGATCGCACGTGAAACATCAAACAGACTGGATTATTCAACTTTTTGCTGTAGATTTGTGATCTATTCACAGCTCAAGCTAAGGTTAGCGGCTAACACTAGCACCTGCGGCTAACAGTTTGTTTAAAGTGTTTTGTTCCTGATCTCGGCTCAACAGCTCCTTTAAACAGCTCCTCTTTCTGCTTCATTCAGTTCACTGTAGTTTTTCTCTGCAATGCATTGTGGTCCATAGTGACCATCGCTGGACACTACTTTTCAAGGAAATGTTGAGTGCACTAGTTTTTCACCCTCTGGACATTCGGACAGCACTAAAAATGGTGTGACCTCTGTATAGCGCCCTCTAGAGGGAACAGTGTGGACATTCGGACACAGCCCAAACATGTGTCCTGTGCCCTGTTTATTTCAGGGTCCTCTTCACCCGGTGTAGATCCGACCTTTGCACCCAAGGGCCTCTTTGATTGACATGTCTTTGTTCACCTTTGGTTCTTACAAACATACGCTCTGTACTTGGACCTCATTATGACGCCCACTTTGACTCTGTTCAGAGGTTTATCCTGGTGGTGTCTTCTGTGTTTCTTCATCGCGGCGTCTGCAAATCCACAGACAAAGCGTCCTGGATCCAGTAAAGTATTTTCACATCGACCTGGTCTGGATTTCTTTGTTTTATCACTTAATAACAACAGGGTTTAAGGATTTTCTAATTCTGACTTTATTCGGTGCATTAATACATATAAAAATAAAGTATAGTTTCAAACCAATCCAGTGGCCATTTGTGGAGAGAAAAAATGAAAAATCTGTTCAATTAAAGTAAACATATTGATGACATCACACCAGGAAGACAAAGGTTATAGCGTCATTTACAAAAAAGAAACTACTTTTTTGACATGAATTCAACAAAATAAAGACGTTCACATATATTTTTATTTGTCAAGTAAGAAAATCTGTGACATTAGATGAGTT
>CM033631.1:40435161-40452165 GCA_019453435.1 Rhinogobius similis | reverse complement strand
ATTTCTGTTACATTTTCCTGCTTAATCTGCATGTTTAATTGGACAAATGTTTCCAAATGATGCGTTATTTCAAGCACAATTTAATTCAAATTTAAAGTTACTGACCACATTGTAGTCTTTTTAGTGGAGTGAACACTGACTGTTTTTGTTCAGCTGTGGGTGTGTTTTCTGTCACTGTGCAGTCAAAACTACTCTTAAATAACTTATTTGTAATTATGTTTTAATAAAGGTTATCCAATTAGTGGATAATCTGCCAAATCTTTTAGTACCAAATATATTTTGTGAATGATTATAAAAGACTTCCAAACAAATCCATGTTTAATGCAATTTCACATTTAAATATGAGTCGATAAGCCACAAACCTTTATTCATAAAATGTATTATTCAAAGACTGAAGGAAAGAGGAAGCAGAAACCTCAAGTCCAGCTGCAGTTTTTCTCAGGCCACTTTCATCCATTGTGTAATGGTGGTGTGAGAGTGCCCCCTCTGGTGACTATGGTGAATTACAATTTAAAGAGTTTCTGTACAGATCAAGATATACTTTGTGTGACTGTGGTTGTCTGGCACAGAAGTACACTGCAGTGTCTCCAGGCTGCATGTTCTGTCCATTCAGAGTCACTGTTTTACTGGAGGAATCTGCAGTTATACTGAACTGGTTCTTCAGTGAATCTTTGAGTTCTATGCTACATCCAGCACAATGGCCCCCAATCCTCTCCAGGCCTTTTCCAGCAGGTTGTCTGATCCAATTTGTCCAGTATCCTGGTCCAGCTTTAATCTCGTATGAGACAGTACAGGGGATGGAGAGAGTGTGTCCTGGCTGCACAGTCACAGAGGCTGGCTGTGTCAGTGTCTCACACTTCACACCTGTGGGGGACACAAATGTGTTGAGGAGATGCTTCAATAACAGGAGCATTGTGTGGAACTAGAGCTGATGTTGAGTGTGAAAGAGGAAAACTCACAGAGCAGACAGAGAGCAGCCGACAGCAGAGTGAGTGTGTCCATCCTGAGACTGCACATGTGAACGAGGAGCAGCAGCACACTATGTACTGCACACACATTTACATTTGCTCTGAATAGGCTCCGCCCCTCAGAGACACAGGAATAGTGTATATACACATGACCACAGTAATATTATTACACACAATATTTAGAATATAATTATGTATATGTGCTAGATACTCTTTATAGGCTTATTGGAAATATTTTGTATAGGGCTGGAACCGGGAAAAACGAAAAATTAAAAAAACTCCTTGCAAACTGTCCTTCCTTCCTAAAAGAACAGGTAATATAATGTTGCATGCTGGAGAAACAAAAGTTTAAAAAGCCAACATGATTGCAGGGTGGTGATTATTAGATTAGAATTATAATTACTAGGGATGAAACAATGGATTGTGAAGAAAATGATACAGTGATTGTGAACGCCCCGGCAGCATTTAAGTCAGATGTGTGGAAGCATTTTGGTTTCTCAGTTTCATCAAACGCTGAAGAGTAAAAGGTGACAGGCACTGCCACATTACAGCGCGGAGCGTCATGGGAAATACAAGCAACACGCCAAGTCATGTGACACCCCAGCACCCAGAAAAGTGTCATGAATCTGTGGTAAAGTAAGTACCACAAGGTCAGAAAACACTACAAGAGGCATTTTCATCTATGATTCCTCACAACAGCACAAGGGCTCAAGAAATAACAAGGTACATCGCAGAATACATAGAACACAGCATTATTGTTGTTCCTGACATAACTTGAAAAATGCACTTTAGAGTTGCCATGTGTGATCCTTTCTATTGTCATGGTTCTAAAATATGACAATAAAGGCCTAATAATTAATGGCAGGAGCAGATTACATTGTCAGTCTTGATCTTATAGACACACAGGAGCACAGCAGTAGTTTGCATTCAAACAAACAGGAAGGGCATCTGTGGGAAACAAAACAAAAGGACATTTGAGAGAGTGAAAATATGAACAGTTTAGCTTTACAGTGTGGAGAGCTCATGTCAGATTGTGTTTGTTGAACATATTGTGTGTAACTTGAGATGAGTTTTTAACATCTTTGTCCCTGAAGCCTGTGTCACAACAGTTTTTAATCATTCATCTTTTCCCACTTCGTCTGATTGGAGTTGTCACACTCTCACATGGGCCTCATACAGACACACAGGACGTACTACAGAAAATACTGGACAATGTACAGCAAATGACACATTTTCTCACAACGGTCATTAAATAAAATAAAGGTTTTATCAGATGATATTTATTGTCAGTTCCTAACTGTTATGTAATTTATATGGATTGTGGCCCTTGTCTGGTTGCTTGGTAACGGTTGTGGAAATACCTCTAACAATGTCACATTTGTCACCCATGTCTAACCAGGAAATACATTAGAAATTCTATAAAAACTGGGGACAAATAGGAAAAATGTTTAGTAAAATCTTAAGTACAATCATCTCCACAATGTTTTAGTGCAATGTGACGTCTAACCCTGTCATATGCACTTTAAAAAGATTTCACATGATGAGCATGTGTTGTGTTTAGACTGTGTAAGAGCTCCTCCTCTGGTGGATACAGTGAATAACACTCTGATGTGTTTTTGTGCAGCTCTAGACATACTTTGTGTGACTGTGGTGCGTCGTCTTGCACAACAGTAGTACACTGCAGTGTCTCCAGGCTGTATGTTCTGTGCAGTCAGAGTCACTGTGTTGGAGCCAACATCTATACTGAACTTGTTCTTCAGTGAATCTTTAAGGTACAAGGTGCATCCAGAACCACAGTGTTCTCCAATCCACTCCAGGCCTTTCCCAGCAGGCTGTCTGATCCAGTGGGTAACATAACTACTATGAGAGTATGAGACAGTACAGGAGATGGAGAGAGTGTGTCCTGGCTGCACAGTCACAGAGGCTGGCTGTGTCAGTGTCTCACACTTCACACCTGTGGAGGACACAAATGTGTTGAGGAGATGCTTCAATAACAGGAGCATTGTGTGGAACTAGAGCTGATGTTGAGTGTGAAAGAGGAAAACTCACAGAGCAGACAGAGAGCAGCCGACAGCAGAGTGAGTGTGTCCATCCTGAGACTGCACATGTGAACGAGGAGCAGCAGCACACTATGTACTGCACACACATTTACATCTGCTCTGAATAGACTCCGCCCTCAGAGAGATCTTATTTTAGACATACATTTCTGTATAGCGCTAGGAATCATAAACAACAAACAAACAAAAACAATTGCAAATTTACCGTCCTCCCCTCCATAAACAACAGTTCATCCACAGGCTTTAAGGCAGCAAAAAATAAAGTATTAAAATGTCACATGATGGCAGGTGGTGGACAAGTGAGAAATGAAATGAAAATTAGTTTCACGCATAAAAAATGTATCATGGTTTAAAAAAGAAAAACATGATCAGAACCAGATCATGTGAAGAGCTGTGGACCTAAAACTGTCCCCTGCAGGTTTACTAAATCATACATTACAAACTCAGCCACATCATCCAGAAAGTCTAGGAAAAAAAAGCTTTATTTTGAACAAATGCCATAGTAATTAATTGATGTATTTAATTGTGTCATTTAATAAGAGGGTGGTACAATCTCATTCTAGAAATAGTTGAGTGGCACAAGTTATTTGATTATTTGATTTTATTCTTAATTGGTTTTACTTTTTAGAGTGATTAGAATGATAATATATACACATTATACATAACTTTGTGATGCAAATATAAAGACAGTTGTCTGTATGTCTCTGGACACAGACAAAAATGTAACATTAAAACATATGTAATTATGTATTCAATATTGTTTCATCCGTTAATACTAATAGTACTAGTACTAATCACTTTAAAACAACAAAACAAAATAAGTTTTACATGATTTTACATTACATTTTATTGATAATTCAATGCAATAACTTTTGTTAGAATGTAGTAGATGTAATGCGATGTAATAAGTGAGAATAAAAGTAAAAGTAAAGTAAAAATAAGTGGGAATAAATTGGTAGCGTTCATAATTTCAAATGGAGAGCAAGGGCCTATATCACTCTATGAGACATTCAGTATTTTTGTACAAATGTTGAACGTTTTCATAATATCTTCATAGATTGACTCCAAAACCTTTCCATGTGAAACTTAGGGCTTAACATTTTTCAACTGAGAACTTTAATGTCTTTGGGTTTGTATAATTTCAACAATTTCTGAAGCTATTATAGAAAATAATGTCACTTTTGTTTGTTTATGCCAGGGAGATATGTATAAAATATAAAAATACATGGAATCATGAGTTTAGTTGAGTGAGATCACAGAGTGAAGAGGAAATGTTGGCCTCACCTGAGCAGCTGACAGACAGAAGAACAAGCAAGCAATATTTGACACATATCATCGCTGCTGATGGTTTGGTCTTGATGTTGAACTTTACAACAGTTTTTTAAAGTAAAGGCAGGACTGACTTTTGCATTTAGAGGTCCCTCCCACTTCAACATGACTCCATTATATCAGGAATTAAACAGAGGTTCTCACACTTGACAATTTGAAGTTTAGTCATTAAAGATAGTTACCTTCTATTATAACTTAAGCTTCTCAAATGTAATGTATTACCCTTGCAGGTACCATACTGCATTCCCTGTTTTGTAAAATTTGAAATGGCAAGAACATTTTTCTGATTCTACATCTTAAAGATCAAGTTTTCAGTTCTATTACTATTATCTTCATACTTAATACTTACAAATGCTTCTAAATGATGTCTTATTTCAAGCACAGTTTAATTTAAATTTAAAGATACTGACCACATTGTAAGCATTTAGTGGAGTGAACACTGACCAACTGGATTTTGTGAATGATTACAAAGGTCGTCCAAAAAAATCAATGTTTAATCATTATTAGTCGATAAGCCACACACTTTTAAACATAATTCATTATTCAAAGGAAAGAGGAAGATGAAACCTCAAGTCCAGCTGCAGTTTCTCTCAAGCCACTTTCATCCATTGTGTAATGATGGTGTGAGAGCGCCCCCTCTGGTGACTATGGTGAATTACATTCTAAATTGTTTTTGTACAGCTCTAGATATACTTTATGTGACTGTGACCCTCGAGCACAGAAGTACACTGCAGTGTCTCCAGGCTGCATGTTCTGTCCATTCAGAGTCACTGTTTTACTGGAAGAATCTACATTTATACTGAACTGGTTCTTCAGAGAATCTTTGAGTGCTCCGCTACATCCAGCACAATTATATCCAATCCACTCCAGGCCTTTCCCAGCAGGCTGTCTGATCCAGTGTGTGCTGTAACCATTAGAACTAGTAACATCATATGAGACAGTACAGGGGATGGAGAGAGTGTGTCCTGGCTGCACAGTCACAGAGGCTGGCTGTGTCAGTGTCTCACACTTCACACCTGTGGAGGACAGAGCACAATATAGAGGATCAAACTGTGCTGTTTAGTTGGAGCAGAGTTTACTGATGTGAACAGAGACTTACAGGATCCAGCTGCCAGCAGCAGCAGAAGAGCTCCAGACAACATCATCAGTGTGGAGTGCACTGTCACACTCACATGGGCCTTATATAGACACAGGAGCACAGCAGTAGTTTGCATTCAAACAAACTGGGAGGGCATCCGGGGGAAACCAAAGCACTGTAAGGACAAATATTATTATATATTGTGAAAAGAGCTCATATCAGAATGTTGTTGAACTGGTGAACCAGACAATAAATGAATGAATGTGTTGTGTTGTTTTGTTGTGTGTTTTCCACCATTGGCAAGGCAAGGCAAGTTTATTTGTAGAGCACAATTCGTACACAGGGCAATTCAAAGTGCTTTACATAAACAGGAAAAGTTGCATTAAAATCATAAAAACACAAAAAGACACACAGAATCATTTTAAAATCATTTTAAAATAAAGTGCTTTAAAAGAGAAGAGTGCAGATAGATCTTTCAGTCGTATGCACGTCTAAAGAGAACTGTTTTTAGCCTGGATTTAAACATTGTCAGAGTGGAGGCCTGTCTCACATCTTCAGGGAGACTGTTCCAGATTTTAGCTGCAAAAAACTGAAATGCTGATTCCCCATGTTTAGTCCTGACTCTAGGCACCTGCAGGAGGCCGGTCCCTGAGGTCCTCAGAGTACGAGATGGTTCATATGGCACTAACATGTCAGAGATGTACTTTGGTGCTTGGCCGTGGAGAGACTTGAACACAAGCAGAGCTGCTTTAAAGTCAATTCTCTGAGCCACAGGAAGCCAGTGCAGAGACCTGAGCACAGGACTAATGTGATCGTACTTCCTGGTTCTTGTCAGACTCGGGCAGCAGCATTCTGATGTACTGCAGCTGTTTTACAGCTCGTTTGGAGAGGCCAGTGAACAGGCCGTTGCAGTAGTCTAACCTACTGGAGACAAATGCATGGATAAGTCTCTCCAAGTCTGGTTTAGACACTATACCTTTAATTTTGGCAATGTTTTGTAGGTGGTAATTGGCTGTTGATGGTTGTGATCTGATGTGGCTGTTAAAGTTCAGGTCTGAGTCCATTATTACCCCAGGTATTTCTAACTTGATTTGTTGGTTTTAGAGCGAGAGACTGGAGGTGACTGCTGACACTTTCTCTCTGTTTCTGCGGCCCAAAGACGATGATTTCAGTCTTGTCTGAGTTTAGCTGAAGAAAATTGTTTTGCATCCACAAGCTGATCTGTTGGATGCAGTGACAGAGTGAATCCACTGGTCCATATTCACCTGCCGTCAGTGAGACATAGATCTGAGTGTCGCTCATGCGTAGTTGTGATAAGACACATTTGTGCTGAGTATTAACTGACCTAAGGGCAGCATATAGAGGTTGAACAGAAGGGGTCCCAGGATTGACCCTTGGGGCACCCCACAGGTCAAGCTCACGTGGTCTGAGACACAGTTACCAATCTCAACAAAGTACTCTCTGTCCTCAAGGTAGGACTTCAACCAATTTAGGGCGGTGCCAGTGATGCCCACCCAGTCCTCTAGTCTCTGTAGGAGGATCCCATGATCGACAGTGTCAAAAGCAGCGCTCAGATCTAACAGAATTAAGACTGAGGCTTTGCCCGCGTCAGTGTTCAGGCGGATGTCATTTGTCACCTTGATAAGAGCAGTCTCAGTGCTGTGATGGGGTCTAAAACCTGACTGGAAAACATCAAATGAGTTGTTTATTAAGAGGAAGTCAGTGAGCTGTTGGTAAACAACCTTTTCGAGGACTTTGCCTAAAAATGGCAGATTTGAGATGGGCCGATAATTTTTCAGTACTGAGGCATCAAGACTGCTCTTCTTTAGGAGAGGCTTAATGACCGCAGTTTTCAAGGCCCTTGGGAATGTTCCAGATTGAAGCGACATGTTAACTATGTGAGTGAGTGGTGTTAACAAAGTGCTTAGAACAGACTTTAGAAATCTGGTGGGTAACACATCGAGGCAGCATGTAGAAGAACTCAGACTGGTGATGATCTCTTGGACAGTTTTGTCAGTTACAGGTGCAAACTGAGTCAGCTCTAAATGTGTAGGTGGTTTTAAAGTTATTATTTGCACTGTGGAATTTATGGCATTTTTAATGCCCTGAACCTTGTCATTAAAGAATACTGCAAACTCATTGCACTTAGCTGTGGAAATTAGTTCTAATGGCAGCAGAGTTGGAGGGTTTGTTAGTCTGTTTACTGTTGCAAACAGAGCACGCAAGTTATTACTGCAATTTCCAATTATTTCAGAAAAAATCCTTCCTTGTTGTACATAAAATGAGGTTGTACATGTACAACCTTTCTCTATAAATCTCTTTATGAATCTGGAGCTTTGACTTGCGCCATTTTCGCTCAGCCCTCGGCACTCCCCTTTTCTGTGCCCTGACTGTCTCATTATTCCTCCATGGCGCCTTCTGCTTATTTTTAACGATTTTAACCTTCATAGGAGCAATGGTGTCCAGAACATTCAAGATATTAGATGTAACAGAATTACATTTGAACATGAAGGATTTTCAAAGTTTATAATTTCCATGAAGAGTGCACTTGTGCTGTCATTTATGTGTCTCCTCCGAACAACTGCAGGACCAGTCGGTGATTTGGGAATAACAGACAGGTCAAAGAAAACACAGAAATGATCAGACAGTGCCACATCGACCACACTGATGTCTGAAATATTAACCCCTTTAGTAATTAGCAGGTCCAGAGTGTGTCCTCTGCTGTGAGTGGGGCCACTCACATGCTGAGTAAGACCAAAGGTTTCAAGGGCAGCATCAAGCTCTTTAGCGTTTCTGTCGCAAACATTATCCACGTGAACATTGAAATCACCTGTAATGACCAAACCGTCAAAGTCTGTGCATACAACTGAAAGCATCTCAGTAAAATCATCAATAAAACCTTGGCAGTGCTGGGGAGGCTTGTACAGGACAATGTAGAGTATGGAGGGAGACTGTTTTAGCTCCATTTTAAAAGATAAATACTCAAATGATGAAAACACCCCAAAAGACAACCTCTGGGTAACTATTTTATCTCTAAAAACTGCACAGACACCTCCACCCTTTTTGTTGTCGCGTGTTTCAGATTCAAACTTGAAGCTCGGTGGAGTCGCTTCTATTAGAACTACATCCCCCGTGTTTTTGTCAAGCCATGTTTCAGTTAAAAACATAAAATCAAGATTATAAGAAGATATAAAATCATTAATTAAAAGTGATTTGTTACATAATGATCTGACATTAAGCACAGCAAGTTTCAGATTGGTTTCAATGTGACTGGACGTTATCTTTCACAGGGAATATGAATTAAATTTCTAAGATTGGACAGTCTAACTGTCCTTCTGTTCTCCAGTCTGTGTGACGTGACTACAGATATAACACAGGGCCCCGGGTTTGTTTGACCATTTTCATGACCATAAGTCCCGGCAACGCTGAGACCCACTGCATCCTAGCTATGGGAGATAAACAGTTCTGGGGGAGGTGGGGAGGGCGGCATAAGGGGGGAGACCTGGAGGGGTTTGGGAGTGGGGAGAGCTGGGGGCTTTGGGTGATGGACCAGGTGAAAAGCGAGGGGTGGAGGTGCAGGTCGTTTTTGGTGAAGCAGTAGAGTTGAAGCTCCTGGGTGGTATGGTGGGCAAAGATATGTACCGGGAAGAGTTCATCATTGTTGACATCAGAACTCTTGATCTTGCTAAATTAGGTGTGAGTGGAACCATCTTTACTCCTGATTTGATCAGACTTTCAAGATGGTTGGGAAGGTCCCTGGGTGAAGGTGGAGATGAAAAGGAGAGTGATGATTGAGTGGGAGTAGATGTTGCATGGGGGACCCAGGACTGGTCTGAGGGCAGGGCAGCTGCTGTGCCTGTCACTTACCGGTCCATTGCCTGTCATGAGGACCCCGAGGGAGGGGGACGGATGTTGAGCTTGAACCCTTCACTGGGGCGGTGGAGATCGTTGTGGTGCTGCAGCTGATGAGCTCTTTACTGGAGGCAGTGTAGGTGATTTTGGAGCAGCTGGAGCTGAATCCTTTGCTGGGCCTGGTGGAGCTGCTGTTGATAAATCCTTTTTGTGGAGTCGGCTGTTTTGTTACTGCTGATGTTGAAGCATTGACTTGGTCTCTGGCTGATTGATCCGGTGTTCTTCTCTCATTCCTCTCTTCTCGAACTATCTGTTCACGACCCTGTCCACGGCCATTCTGATGCCTGAGAGCGTGGAGGAGGTTCTCTGTCAGCGCCCTCACTCCACCTCTGCACAGATGTGGGCCCCTTCCCTTGAACAGGTCCTCTCGTTTCCAGAACAGATAGAAGTTCTCAATGTAGTGCAATCCTCTAGGTGCACACTCTTTGGACAGCCAAGTGTTCAATTGTAGCAGCCACTAAACTTGTTGATCTTCCTGTCAATATTTGGAAGAGGTCCACTGATGAATGTTTTGATTTCTACTTTATCAAGCTCCTCAAATAACTTCATGAAGTCTTTTTTCAAAACTTCAGTCTGCTCTTTTCGGATGTCCACTGCACCCACGTGTACAATCAGCTGTTTAACTCCTCTGTGTGTGGACAGTACTCTGGGAAGCAGTGACGTAATCTCAGAAACTGTGCCGCTGGGGAAGCTGCATGTTTTCATTCTTCCATGTACGACTCCACTGATAGCACCGTCTCCTATCAAGAGTGTGTCACTGTCCTTGACGCTTGGGCACAGACTGTCTGTCTTTCTGCTGCTTTTTATCAACATCATGGAGGCTACAGTTTTCTCGTTCTGTAAATTCAGCCTCTGATAGTGGCAAAAATCTGTTTGTAAGCTGTATAGCAGGCGACTTTACATTAGCTTTGTATCGTTTTGGTTTTGCACCGAGTTTGACCCAAGATGCAGCACCTGGTCTTTACCCAGTTTTGGGAAAGACACAGAGTCGCTCCGGTTTAAGTTGAAAGTAGCTTTTCTTGAAAGATATGTAGACTTCTTACCCCTCGGTGACACTGGAATTGTATCGTGAAGTCCTTTTTCTGGTTCTAGAGCGAATATCCGTGCTTGTAGCTCAATTATTTCATGTTGATATTTCCGACAGCGTTCACAAGAGTTTGTTTGCCTTCTCTCCCCGGACATGTCGCTGGCTCGTCAGATAGTTTGTTAAAAATGTAAAAAATTATCTTAAAATCCTTGGTTTCCTTCGAAAAGTCATAATCCAAGATTTATAGAGGAAAAAAATTGATTTAAAAGCAAAATAAATAAGAAAACAGCTGTAGCAAGCAGGAGCAGCAAGGAAAAGCGTCTGCACTCTTCAGTAACAGGAAGAACATTGCATATTTCCTTTAAGAATAGGCAACATATTCAACGTTTATATGAAAGGTTCTCATGTTTATACGTTATTATCAGTTTGGTGGAGCACACGTGCTATTTTTATGATGAATTTATTATTTATTTTTTTCTAGGAAGTAGTGATAAGTTTTAAAACAGAATCCCTCTGTGATGTCATCAATCAGCGACGTACTATTGAAAATAGAGGGACAAGATACGGCAACTGACACATTTTCTCACAGTTTAAACAGTCACTAAACAAAATAAAGGTGTTGTCAGGTGGTATTTATTGTCAATTCTTAACTGCTATGTAATTTATATGGATTTTGGCCCTTATTTACAGTATGGTTGCTTGGTAACAGTTGTGGAATTAATTATCCATCCAACCAGGAAGTTTACAAAAGTTTAAGTTTTGCAAACATCCAAAGCAGAAGCCTATGTCCCATGTACTGGAGGATCCTCCCGGAAGGACTGGGACTGGGACTGGAGGGGGAAGTCTGGGCCTCCCTGCTCAGACTCTGCCTCTGTGACCTGGCCCCAGCTAAGAGGAAGAAAATGGTACCGAAAGAATAACAAACAAATAACAAAATTATTTTATAGAAAACAAAAACAACAACCTGTTGACCATGAGTTAAAACCTTTCCACATTAAAATGTAGATGATTCTTGTTTTAGTTTAGCAGTCCATATTTCTAAGTTTGAAATTGTTTAAAATATGCACTTGGAACTGAATTTTGATTTCAAAGTCTGACATGAGTTAGTCACATATTGATTGATAAATGTTTAAACTTTGTGAATTGAATATGATGCAAATGTTTGAGTCACTCTTTAGACAAAACTCAGTTCAAACACTATCAGCAGAATATTAGTGAATGACCACAATCCTGCTGTTTAACTGTATTTATCATGTACAAGCACAGAGTTATTTACAGCCAAAGTGTATTGTAAATAAAATAAAAAACTGGACATAAATAAGTTTGTAAAATAACACAAAAAGAGGACGTTGTAACCACAAGTCCAGCTGCAGTTTACACACACAAGTAAAATTCAATAATCCTTTTGCATTTGTCACATGATGAGCACAAATTTACTTTTCAAATGATTTACTGCCCCCTGGAGGTCAAAGCAGGTTTAGCAGCAGATGGCCCCTCAGAGAAAGTGTATATTTTAATCTGACACTGTTTTTAATAGTGAATGAAGCTGGGAGAATGGAGTTTCAAAAAGATAATCAAGTGAGAAACACAAATAATGTACAGCTTTTGAAGGATTTTATATGGAGTCTTTTCTTTTTATCTGTTTTGACAATGTGACAGAAACATTAGAACAGACTTGTATCTTCCACATTTTACTTTCTGCTAATAGTAGAATATATGATATGATTTCTGATGTGAAATGTTGACATCAAAGACTGTTATTGCTATCAAACTCAACATGAGCTTACTATTTTTGATAGTTTCAGCAGTTTAAGCTTAGATTCAAATATGTGCATCCTGATATTGTTCACAGAGTCCAGAGACCTATTACCAAACTGATAATAAGGTTTTAAGAATGAATACTTTTCCCAAATATTGTTAAGGTTGAGGGTTCTTCTAAGGGAAAAAGTGTTGGGCAAAAACAAAATGATTTACTGCCCCCTGGAGGTTGAAGTAGGTAAACAAGAATAACTTATGGTCGGCGCATACTGTTTTTGAAAAAAAAATTGCTTTTGAATATTTAAACTTAGAGAAAGAAAATGGAAAACGTACACTGCAAAATTTAGAGAGTGAAATTCTGAATCAAAATAATTTAATAGAAATATAAAGCTAGCTTGATATATTTTTCAGATTTAAGTTTTTATTTTTTACACATAAAATGTCTTATTTTTTTGTATGAAAAAATTGCATGAAGAAAAACATGTAATAGATATAAATTACACAAGAAGTTTCAAGTTGATGTATCTACATTTAAGATTGTTTGCTATTCTCCTGTAGTGTCTCGCCTTACAATTCTAAATATGATGAAAAAATTATCTTATAAAGCAAATTAAACTGTTTGTTTTTTTGTTTTTGTTTTTGTAAAGACAATGGTTAAAAGTACAATGTTCATGTTCAGGATTTCAATGTTGAAAACCTTTTTATTTATTTATTATTATTTAGTTTCAATCGAATCAAAAACCTCCATCAATCAAAAAGTAGGAAAAGAAATTGTTACATGTTTATACTTTTTTTCATACGGTCCAGTCTTTGTTATTTGCATTTTTTTTTAATTTCCTTGTAAATTTAGTTTGGGGAATTGTGAATTTGACCATAATTCCATCACAGTTTACATAATATTTCGATGCAACTGGCTGCACATGGACATTTCCCCAGAGTTTAATGATGATTGTTTGCATGCTGACGGTGCTGATGCCGGTCTCATGCAAGAGCAAAGCCGTCCATGTCTCTGTTGCACGTCAAAATCTGTGCATCTTCTTATGGTTATGCAATTAATATATAATCTAGATTTGATGTAATCTTGTTTTGGCACAGATGCTATAAAATATTATAAATGTAATACGTCAACATTCGACCACGATGTCACTAAAGCGGCTTGTGTATCGGCTCTATTTCTATTATTAGAACTAATCATTTGGAAAACGGATTTTGGTTGTTTAGGTTAAAACTTTGGGACTATACTATAAAAGACTGAACAACAATAAAAACAAAAACACTCAAGGATAAAGCTGCTGCACATCCTTGGTTTGAATGTCTCTTTTTATTCTTTTACCATGGATGGAAAATTTTCATAAAGTACCCATAATGTTTTAAGTATTTTAGTCCGAGTTGAGTCCCAAATCAAGGACAGACAAATCGAAGTCAAGCTCCAAGTCAGTGGCTCACAAGTCCAAGTCAAGTCCCAAGTCAAAGACGGACAAGTCCAAGTCAAGTCCTAAATCAAAGACAGACAAGTCCAAGTCAAGTCCTAAGTCAAAGACAGACAAGTCCAAGTCAAGTCCTAAGTCAAAGACAGACAAGTCCAAGTCAAGTCCTAAGTCAAAGACAGACAAGTCCAAGTCAAGTCCCAAATCAAAGACAGACAAGTCCAAGTCAAGTCCTAAGTCAAAGACAGACAAGTCCAAGTCAAGTCCTAAGTCAAAGACAGACAAGTCCAAGTCAAGTCCCAAATCAAAGACAGACAAGTCCAAGTCAAGTCCTAAATCAAAGACAGACAAGTCCAAGTCAAGTCCTAAGTCAAAGACAGACAAGTCCAAGTCAAGTCCTAAGTCAAAGACAGACAAGTCCAAGTCAAGTCCTAAATCAAAGACAGACAAGTCCAAGTCAAGTCCTAAGTCAAAGACAGACAAGTCCAAGTCAAGTCCTAAGTCAAAGACAGACAAGTCCAAGACAAATCCTAAGTCAAAGACAGACAAGTCCAAGTCAAGTCCCAAATCAAAGACAGACAAGTCCAAGTCAAGTCCTAAATCAAAGACAGACAAGTCCAAGTCAAGTCCTAAGTCAAAGACAGACAAGTCCAAGTCAAGTCCTAAATCAAAGACAGACACGTCCAAAAGTCAAGTCAAAGACAGACATGTTCAAGTCAATAGCCCACAAGTCCATGTCATGTTCAAGTCAAAGACAGTGAAAGTCGAGTCCCAAATCGATTCAAAGGTCGAAGACAGACAAGTGCAGTCAAAGTCAAAGACACACAAGTCTTTATAAATTACCCTATACAACTCATTTTGTAATTCACATGATTGATCTTTTTTTTTTAATGAATAGTTCAACTTTAACAAAAAAAAGAGAGAGAGAGAGAATTGTGGAGGGACAAGTTCCAGTTTGTCTCTGCACAGTTAAACACTGACATTACATTTAACTGTCAACTGTAGAGTAGACCTTTTGGAAGGATAGATGAAATAATTGATTGAAAATAGACAGACATGGGAGAGGATGGAGCGAAACGTTTTTGTGTAATTCTGAGACGAAAGTCAGAATTATGAGGGAATAAAAGGCAGAATTCTGTGGAAAGAATTAAGCGAAACTGGGCAAATCATTTCTGCAAGTTTATTCAGCAGAGAACCACCAATAGTAATACGATTAAAAAGCATAGATAAATTGACATGATGCAGTTTTAATATGTATCCAGGTATAATTTTCCCTTTCAGCAGTGAGAAATAGGAAATTCTGATACATTTTCAAATAAGAATAAACTTAAATAATAATAAATATAATAAAAATATTAACCTGAATACATTTTTATCCAACTAAACCCAATTATGAACAAGTACATTTAAAGAGGTTGCACTTTCTAAAACATCATTACACTTTTAGATTTATAGCAAAGGTACATTATGAATTCAAAATAAGGAATTACACTAAATTGTTCTATTTCTGAATTGCACTACTTTCTTAATATTGCGCACTGATGCTATATATATCACACACGTACATATGATAAATCGCCAGTGTTAAGCCTGCACTGTCTCTCTGCCAGCTTTATCTTTTAGCTTTTCTGGACCAAAGCTGTCGAGATAATCCACATCCCAACTCTTCTTTCTCTGCCACGACGCACTTGACGGCTGCGGACACATGCACCGAAAGGGACTCCACGGGATATAGCCACAAAAAGAACGTTTTCCTTCTCAATTTTGACTTTTTTTCCCCCAACCATTTTGTAGAAGGCTGTTCATACCGAGATCATGAGTTTAAAACAGCCTTGCATTTTTCTCAGAGGAGCAACCAAGAGACATGTAAGTCACAACTGTATTTTGTGAGCGCTTTCATGCAAATAGTCATAAACATATTCCATGATACTTATTCTTGTCATGTGCTTGTTTGCAGAGAAGTCTCACGAATGATGAAATTGATGGTAAATACAATTATACGTTTTATTTTTCTTTAGAACAGTTGGATTATTAGGTGGTCATAGTGTATTTCATGTACTCAAAAGGAAATTTCACGAATGTTTAACGTCGTAGTGATTTTTTTTTTAATGAATCCAACTACAAAATCTCACGTAAGAACTACATCTAAAGAATGTTGCCGCCATGATGTGATTTTGGGATCGAAAACTAGTGTGACAAACTTGACTTTTCTTTTGTTCTGAAATCAATTTTTTTTTTCAAAGATGGCAAAATACACAGGACTTTTTTGCACATTCATAACACAATGTAAAAGTTTATTTATTTATTTTTTCATTCCTTCACTTATTGCCACTAACTTTTCCAAGTTTTTTTCTGAAAAGACTCGTGTAACTGAAAATTTAAACACTTTTGATCAATTATTCTGTCATAAATTTTTACTAGAAGTAGCTCAGATCAGTCCAAAATTTTACATACATCCTTTTGATTCCCTGCTAGTAGATTTTGTAAAAAGCCTCGCAAGTTCTACATATTCATTGTTTGGTCTTTCCTTCCAGAGTTGCGAGAGGCCTTCGTGGAGTTTGACAAAGACAAAGACGGCTACATCAGCTGCAAAGACCTGGGGAACCTGATGCGGACGATGGGATACATGCCCACAGAGATGGAGCTCATCGAACTGAGCCAAAACATCAACATGAACCGTAAGACGCAAACGCAGCACTGTTCAGATGTGACCACTGTTTGCTGACTGAATACAGTGACGCCGGGGTTTTAACTTCCTGCGCAATCGAAAACAGGACGTGGTTCCGTGTGTTGGTTTTGCCCGTTCTGATCTGATCTAAGCAGTTTGTCAGAGTCTGGTCGGCAATGGAGAGGTGCTGTGATGTGCGATTTCTAAACCGTTTTGAAGTAGAACAGGCAAAATGAAGTCAATGAGAGAAAATTAATGGAATGAAATGAAATGATAATAATAAAAATGTTTTGTTACCTTCCTACAAGAATCTGGATAAGCCCCTTGTGCTCGTTTTGTTCGAGCTATGCATCTTTGGTCAGTGAGAAATATACTTTTTCATATCAGAAAGAAAAAAAACATGTTGAGTGATGTTTGGGACCACCCATCAAAGTTGCATAGTGATGAAATAGAAAATGAAATTTAAAAAACTAAGATAACACAAGGGTTTGAAAAGGAAAGTCACTATTTTAATGATCCACTTTAAGGTAGTGTGTTTTTTCCCTCTTGCAGAGTACAACTTTTTGTTCATCAGTACAGTATTCAACTTGTGGCTCGGGGGCCAGATCGGACCCTCCAAGCAATTTGATCCATATCCTATCCTCCAAATGTAAAAAAATACAGTGTCTCTTGTTTACTTGTCCCTTGTTGACTGGTTTAATTCCGTTTATACTTTTTCGGTCCATGTTTAATTCCGCTTTAGTCCTTGTTTGGACCTGTTTTGATTCTGGGTGCCAGGTT
>CM033631.1:40238664-40435061 GCA_019453435.1 Rhinogobius similis | reverse complement strand
CTTCAACACTTGGCTTTGGCCACTGGACTTTTCTTTTAGTCCTTTTTATACAACATTTGGTAAAAGGACAATATCAGCTGCTGGACATGTTAGATTTAAAAAAGAAAGCTGTCTTCTAGTTGTGTTCATTCTTTTTCACATCTCTTCTTTATTCTGTAAAAAACTATTTAAAGTCTCTGAGGTAAGAGGCTCATTTCTTGATGAAGAAGGCCATGATTGAATCTTGTTTTGTGGCTTTGGCGTCGGACGCTGCTTTCTTCTTTTGGTCCTCGGTCTGAGCTTTCACTGAGGTCAGTTTAGATCCAGGTTTAAGACCAGGATTGGGACCTGGTTCAGGGCCTGGTTTAGAGAGAGAGAGAGTCAGGATCACTTGTTGTTCTTGGTCGTTCACAGAGTCAGCTTTGCCTTCTCTTCTCCAGCTCCTCTTCGTGCTCCTCTGACACTTTGACACGTTCCTCCTCAGATTTTACCGACGGCAGAAAGCGTGGCATGAAGCGAGGATGAACTCTCCTTCCCTCTTGTGCTCAATAACAAAATGAACAAAGCGTTTGTTTGGCGGTAGGTTCGACGTGGGACGATTTGCTTGCATCACCATCTTGTCCTGGTCCTGCACCAACTCCAGGTTTAGTCCGAGTTAATCTGAGTTTAGACCAGGTTTAATCCAGGTTTAGTCCGAGTTTAGTCCAGGTTTAATCTAGGTTTAGTCCAGGTTTTGTGCGGGTTTAGTCCAGGTTTAGTCCAGGTTTAGTCCAGGTTTAGTCCGGGTTTAATCCAGGTTTAATCCAGGTATTGTTTGTGCTGAGCTCAGCTGCTTGAACCAAACCTATTATTTTTTTTATATTTAACATTTGATAAATAATTTCCCAAATACTTTAGTTAAATGAGTTTTTAAAAGTGGATTTAATAAAAATGACTTGATGCACATTTGAAGGTTCTTCTTTCAGACCAGTGTTTGTTCTGACAGTTTGGACGGCTCACTCGCTCTTCATCAGAGTCACTCCATGTCGCTGTGACGTGTCTTGTCAGCTGATCTGTACAGGTTTTGGTCAGGTTTTCCTACAGCGCCATCTGCAGTCCGACTCCTTTAGGACGTGTCCCAGGTGTGTGAGAGTAAAAAGGCCCCCTCGTCCCGGTTCATAGTCCTCTGGTCTGAAATAAGAACCTTCAAATATTGAATCATCAGAAGACCAAAGGAACCTCGTTGGACAATGACTTTATACATTTCCAAATCCTTTTAGGAAATCCTTTTCAAACTCTATGAGCTTCTGTGATGAGCTTTTCCAGGGCGCTCCTGGTCCTGGCTAAAGGCAAGGAAATAATGAAGAAGTAATAAGGAGCTCTGTGATTGGTTAGAACAACCTGAGAACCAATCACAGAGCTCCTTATTACTTCACTTTTATTATTGATGTCGTGTGTTTCAGACTCGTGCGTTTCAGACTCGTGTGTTTCAGACTCGTGTGTTTCAGACTCGTGTGTTTCAGACTGATGTGTTTCAGACTCGTGTGTTTCAGACTCGTGTGTTTCAGACTGATGTGTTTCAGACTGATGTCATGTGTTTCAGACTCGTGTGTTTCAGACTCGTGTGTTTCAGACTCGTGTGTTTCAGACTGATGTCATGTGTTTCAGACTGGATCATGCTGGAGCTCAGATGTTAAAACCAGGACTCAGAAAGTGTAAGTGTTGAATTAACTCCATTTGACACAGACTTATTTAACCTGTGTACAAGACACAATGCATGATGGGAAACTGAGTCCTCAGCACAAATATGAAGCTCAGTGTTGTGTGTTTGTGTGTAACTGTTTCCTGATCCTTGGACAGCAGAGTCCTCAGACTGTGGTCCACAGCTGTGTCCATCACTGAACAGAGTTATTATTAAAGCAGATCCTGAAGAGTCCAGTCTGGAGCTGTGGAACTGCACTCATGTTTCAGCCCAAACATGTTCAACTGGGACCTTCATTCTTCTTCTGGAGACAATCCCCTGTTCTCCTCTGAGCTGTGCCTCTGCTGTCAGTCCTCCTCATCACCAGAACAACAGCAGACATCACACAGACACTGGCCAGAGGACAGCAGCTGAGAACAAGCTCCTGCAGCACAGAGCCACATGCTCTCAGCCCCTGTGTGCACCAAGCCCCATCAGAACTACTGCTGCTGTGAGCAAAGGAGGAGCCACCAAGCCCCATCAGAACTACTGCTGCTGTGAGCAAAGGAGGAGCCACCAAGCCCCATCAGAACTACTGCTGCTGTGAGCAAAGGAGGAGCCACCAAGCCCCATCAGAACTACTGCTGCTGTGAGCAAAGGAGGAGCCACCAAGCCCCATCAGAACTACTGCTGCTGTGAGCAAAGGAGGAGCCACCAAGCCCCATCAGAACTACTGCTGCTGTGAGCAAAGGAGGAGCCACCAAGCCCCATCAGAACTACTGCTGCTGTGAGCAAAGGAGGAGCCCTGGAGCCACTGACACAGACACAGCTGTTTGACTCAGGAGCGTCTACACACGAGCACAAGTCACTGTGGATTCAGACAAATGTCCAGTTATAAAACCCTCTTTAAAACCACCATAGATACATTTTTGCTCATACTTTTGTTTTCATCTCAATCTAAAGATCTATCCCTGTCCTAATCAGACACAATTTTAATAAAAAAAAAAAAAAAATAAATAAAGAATACAACTTTAATTCTTTAAAAGCCAGTTTGAAAAGGTGAATTTCACTTGTAGTGAAAGTGACAGAGGTTGAGGTTCTTTTCACATTCTTTCCTGTGGAGGAAACAAAGGCAGGCTTTATTTTGGTGGAAAGCTTTGTTTTTCCTACAAAACATTTATTGCTTTCATTTCCTGCCACAGAACAACCCAAAAGAGAAATACAGGGTAAACAGGTAAAGAAAGGAGCTTAAAAAAAGCACTAAAATGATTAAATGCCCAGACTGTGGATGTCAATCATGGTTTGATTAATCTAGTTTTGCAAATGTCATTTTGAATAGTAAAAAAAAATCATTTATGATAAAGAGAACAAAAAATCCAACCCCATCAGACTGGATTGCTTGTTCTCTCCTTGTTCTCCCACTCGTCCTCTTCAAAACGAGCCCTTTCTCCTCCATTTGTGCCTCGTTCTGTGAAAAGAGCCCAAAAAGACCAGTCTGAAGACAACTCTAAAGACAACTGTGAAGCTAACTCTGGAGCTAACTCTGGAGCTAACTCTGGAGCTAACTCTGGAGCTAACTCTGGAGCTAACTCTGGAGCTAACTCTGGAGCTAACTCTGGAGGTATCTCTGAAGATAACTGTAAAGCTAACTCTGAAGTTAGCTCTAAATCTAACTAATGCTTACTCTGAAGCTAACTCTGGAGCTAACTCTAAAGCTAATTCTGAAGCTAATTCTGAAGCTAACTCTAATGCTAACTCTGAATCTAACTCTGGAGCTAACTATAATACTAACTCTGAAGCTCACTCTGAAGCTACCTTTGAAGTTAACTCTAAAGCTTACTCTAAAGCTAACTCTGAAGCTATGTCTAAAGCTAAATCTAAAGCTAGCTCTGAAGCTAATTCTAAAGCTAACTCTAAAGCTCACTCAGAAGCTAACTTTGAAGCTAGCTCTAAAGCTAACTGATGCTAAATCTGAAGCTAGCTCTGAAGCTAATTCTGAAGCTAACTCTAATGCTAACTCTGAAGCTAACTCTGGAGCTAACTATAATACTAACTCTGAAGCTACCTTTGAAGCTAACTCTAAAGCTAACTGTAAAGCTAACTATAATACTAACTCTGAAGCAACCTTTGAAGCTAACTCTGAAGCTAACTCTAAAGCTAATTCTAAAGCTAACTCTAAAGCGAACTCTGAAGCTATGTCTAAAGCTAAATCTAAAGCTAGCTCTGAAGCTAATTCTGAAGCTAACTCTAATGCTAACTCTGAATCTAACTCTGGAGCTAACTATAATACTAACTCTGAAGCTACCTTTGAAGCTAACTCTAAAGCTAATTCTGAAGCTAACTCTAAAGCTAACTCTAAAGCTAACTATAATACTAACTCTGAAGCTACCTTTGAAGTTAACTCTGAAGCTAACTCTAAAGCTAACTGTAAAGCTAACGCTGGAGCTTACTCTAATGCTAACTCTGAAGCTAACTCTGGAGCTAACTATAATACTAACTCTGAAGCTACCTTTGAAGCTAATTCTAAAGCTAACTCTAAAGCGAATTCTAAAGCTAACTCTAAAGCTAACTGTGAAGCTATGTCTAAAGCTAAATCTAAAGCTAGCTCTGAAGCTAATTCTAAAGCTAACTCTAAAGCTAACTCTGAAGTTAGCTCTAAAGCTAACTCTAAATCTAATTCTGAAGTTAACTCTAATGCTACCTCTAAAGCTAACTCTGGAGGTAACTATAACGCTAACTCTGAAGCTCACTCTGAAGCTAACTCTGCAGCTAATTATAAAGCTAATTCTGAAGCTAACTCTAATGCTAACTCTAAAGCTAACTGTAAAGCTAACTCTGGAGCTAACTCTAACGCTAACTCTGAAGCTCACTCTGAAGCTAACTTTGAAGCTAACTTTGAAGCTAACTCTGAAGCTAACTTTGAAGCTAACTCTGAAGCTAACTCTAAAGCTAACTCTGAATCTAATTCTAGAGCTAACTCTAAAGCTAATTCTGGAGCTAAGTCTAAAGCTAATTCTGGAGCTAAGTCTAAAGCTAACTCTGTAGCTAACTATAAAGCTAACTCAGGAGGTAACTATAACGCTTACTCTGAAGCTCACTCTGAAGCTAACTTTGAATCTAGCTCTAAAGCTAACTGATGCTAACTCTGAGGCTAATTCTAAAGCTAACTCTAATGCTAACTCTAAAGCTAATTCTGAAGCTAACTCTGAGGCTAATTCTAAAGCTAACTCTAATGCTAACTCTAAAGCTAATTCTGAAGCTAACTCTAATGCTAACTCTGAATCTAACTCTGGAGCTAACTATAATACTAACTCTGAAGCTCACTCTGAAGCTAACTCTGGAGCTAACTATGATACTAACTCTGAAGCAACCTTTGAAGCTAACTCTGGAGCTAATTATGAAGCTAATTCTGAAGCTAACTCTCATGCTAACTCTGAAGCTAACTCTAGAGCTAACTCTAAAGCTAACTCTAAAGCTAACTCTGAAGCTAACTCTAAAGCTAACTATAATGCTAACTCTGAAGCAAACTTAGAATCTAGCTCGAAAGCTAAGTCTGAAGCTAACTCTGAAGCTAACTCTGAAGCTAGCTCTGAAGCTAACTGGCTCATTAGCATTAGCTCTTTTTGGTTCAGTGTAATCACATAGAGCTCCCTCTGAGCTTCACAAAGATGTGTCACACTCCCAGGTAAAGCCTGCAGGGGGCGCAGGGGAAGCTGTGCACAATGGAGCAGCTCATGCATATGCTAATTAGCCTCATTTACATAATAGCGCCTGGAGGGGAAATGGAGGAATGAGGTGGCACTTTATTTGACATGTTTGAACAAATGTGTTTTGTCTTTATTGCATTTTGGTTCATTTGTGTCTATTACACAGTTCTAAGCACAAATACATTATAATAAGCACTATTTCAATAAACTTGACCCAGAGCTCTGACATTTGACCCAGTTGTAGTCGACCAGTGGGACAAAACCTGCAGTGAATTTGGAGTTTGTACAACGAAGTCTGTGTTTGAAATCAAGCATTATTTTATATCAAAATACTCTTTTAAAACTGGTTTAATTTGGAAAATGACAGTTAAAGTCACTGGACGAGAATGGAACAAAATAGGTGGGACTTAACAGGTCAATGGGCCTCGAGAAAACTCTGCAAAGTGACTTTAATCCTTCTGTCACTTTGGAAATAGAATCAGAGTTTCAGGTGTATTTGGTTTAATTTGTGAGAAAACAAGTTCAATGAGTCATTTTTAGTTTTCGTCACTGAATTCAGCCATTTTCCCTTTAAAAGGTCCCATTGAACATAACGAGGAAAAACATACATTTAGAGCAAAACAAAGAGGAAAAAGTGACAGAAACCAAACCTGATCAAATGGACTCATTTGACGTTTGTCAAGAATGAATCCAACCATCGACTCAAACTGTGTTTGGTTTATTGTTTTACAAAGATTCATTCATCTTCTGCCGCTTGTTCCGTTAGAAGTCGCTGGGACTGGAGCCTGTCCCAGTGACTTTGGAGCCTTAGGCGGGTTCATCTGTCTATTATCTATGACAAAGATATTTAATATTAAAGGCACATTTTAGAGGCTCCGTTAGGAATCAATGGGAAAATAAGGCACATTTAAACAATTGACAGTAATGGATAAAAGACAGATTTAAGCCATAAACTGTAAAGATGAGACATTTCACTTCCTGTAAAAAATGAACCAAACATGATTAAAATGTGTTTATTTTTCTCATTGTTTGTGTGATATTTGTAGATGAAGGTATTTTCAGGAGAATCAGAAGGCTCCGTTCAAATCAACAGGAAGAACATCAGAGCGGATTATAATCTGATCCAACACAAAAACTTAAAACAAACTTCAAATTTTGACACAAACTTGTTCATCCAAAGAACAAAGAGAAAATGTTTAGATCTGGCTTCACTTTTATTAAAGAACGTGTGAAATTAAACATTTAAAGGGTTAAAGTGTCATTTATTTATTTTTATTGATGTTTTTGATCAGGGCAGGGATATATCTTTGGATTGAACAAAAAAGTATGAAAAATCTATGAATCTGTGATGTTTTTTTGAAGTTTTTATAAGTGGACATTTACGTCCTCAGGGTCCTGAGTGGGACAAAATATATATATATTTGGAACTAAAAAGTTTAACAAGAAATAAGTTTGTGTTTCTGTTAAAAAAATACATTGATGGATAAACAAATCCCATTGAAGTGAAACCTTTGATTGTTTGTTTGTTGAATAAATGCAGTCAGATTGTTGTTGAATGAAATGTTCATAAAGTGTGTGTCTGCACATGTGGAGAGCGGACGGGGGACTCACTGCTGTGTTTGTGTCTTCTCTCCATCAGATTTCTGTGATCTCACTCTGGATCCAAACACAGCTCAGAGACGACTCAAACTGTCTGACAACAACAAGAAGGCGACGAATGTGAACGAGGATCAGCCGTATCCAGATCATCAGGACAGATTTGACCGTTGGTATCAGCTTCTGTGTGACACTGGTCTGACTGGTCGCTGTTACTGGGAGGTCCAGTGGAGTGGAAGGGTGAATATATCAGTGTCTTACAGAGAAATCAGAAGGAAAGGACGCAGTGATGACAGTGGATTTGGACACAATGATCAGTCCTGGAGTCTGTTCTGTTCTGAAGATGGTTTCTATGTTTATCACAATAACAAACCAACCGTCCTCCTTCAGCCCTGGTCCAGTTCTTCTGGGACAGTAGCAGTGTTTGTGGACTGTCCTGCTGGATCTCTGTCCTTCTACACAGTCTCCTCTGACCTTCTGACCCACCTCCACACCTTCAACTCCACATTCACTCACACTCTGGTCCCTGGGTTTACGCTCTGCTCTGACTCCTCAGTGTCTGTGTGCGCTCCCACAGACTCGCTCTAATGTGGGTCAAATACAACTGTGTGTGACCCACGTCTCAAACCAGACACTCAAGTCTCAGTGGAATGACTCCACCTCCACTGCCTTCATTCAGCCACAGGTGGCGCTATGATTAAAAATGTGTGAGCTTCAAGCCACTTCCTGTCTGGACTCTCTGCTCTTTGGACTGAGCAGAACTCGTGGCTTTGACCAGACAAAACTGCTCACGACTAAATGAAAACTTGACAGAAAATCATCAAACTCCAGCTCAGATTATTTTCCTCCTGATTTTATTTACAAGACGAGCCGACAGCCCCACAGACCTGGAAGGAACTTTATTGTTTTTATTTACGCCAACAAGGACACTTTAAATTGTGTTAAACTGGAACATTATTATTATTATTATTATTATTATTATTATTATTCCAAAAACCCTGTGGGACAAAGATGTATAACTTCCTTTGCACCATTTGTGCCTCATGTTCTGACTCTTTCTGGGTCCGTTTTGTGCTTCCAGATAAAGCCTTAAGGTTTTCTGCAGAAAATTGTGTCGTTGTGTTGGACAGAAGTTTGTATCATTTACAAAAACATATAAAATAGCTCTAAGTGTAAAAACTTAATATGGTTGTATTTTTTTAAAGATGTACAACTGTTTGGAATGAAGACAATAAAATTTAAAAAATGATAAAAGTTAATTCCATCTGTTTTTGTTCAATCACTTTAATTATGTTTCATCAAATAAATGAATGGCTGGATTTTACACTGAGTTCATTTCTTGCCATTTAGTGAAAACACAAAACGTAATTATATTAAAATCATTTATTTCACCCAAAGCAATAGAAGGAATTCTGCAAAATGTAAAATTCATCCAATTTCCCTGAAAGTGCATAAATTGAATGGACATTTTCTCACAGAGTGTAAAAATGTCCAGAGCTAACAGTGCTAGCATGCTAACGGCGCACTTCTGTTTTTGTCAAACCATAAAACTCTCTGTAACAGACGCAGACACAACACAACGGCCTCAGAGCTGCTTTTACAACAAATCTGTGCTGGAACAACACGGATTTACTTCATCACAAGAAAAGAATCAGCGACAGATTCAAAGGAAGCGAGAAACGCACTGTGTGTGACGTCATCACTCAATGATCCCATAGACTCTTAAATGTGATGTGTCAAAACAGAACGAAGTCGGCTGTAAATGTGTGAACGATTGTCTCACATTAGATCTAAATTCTATGGTTTGAAGTGTTTGTGTTGGAAAAAAAACACACATTTGAGTCTCCAGAATAGAAAGGTCAGTTAGTTTACAATTATTTTTTTTTTTTACAATTTTCTCGCCTCATAATTGTATTTTAGCTTCAAAATAATCAAATTTCTGGAACAGTATCTAATAAATCTCTAAATAAAATGAAAAATGATTGTGGGCTCAACATTTCTGTGAGTATTTTCCAGTAAAACCCATAAATCTGGATTGTTCTTCATCAAAAATGCAAAGTCGATGATAATTTGCTCAAACGTGATGTAAAATCCAATAATAAATGTGTTTGAGCCTCTGATGTCACTCACATGTGTCTGAGGCTCACACTGACACTGAACCAGACACATTTGGCTCAGTTTGTCACATTCTGAGCTTAATCCCAGTTTCTCAGTGAATCACATCAAACTTTTGCCTCCGTTCTGGATTTACACTGTTTTTATCACAGACTTAAAGGGTTTATAAACTGTTCAAATCTCAGGACAGTCTGATCTTTAATCTTTATTATGTGACAATTATAAAATTACAATTACAACAAAATGACATCGAACAAAACAACTGCATTTGAAAACACAAATGTGGCTTCGCTGTCGTGCGTTATGTAGAAAATGCTAATAAATGCTAATAAAGGTAAAGATAAAGGCATCAAAGTTCACTTCATTTGAACAAAAACAAGGCCTGGTCTGGCCTCGTTTTGTTTTGACGACGTCTGAAAGTTCGTCCTCCATTTTGAACGTAAACACGGAGGGAAATGGCCGCCCGATCCTTCCCGTCCATCCACGACGACACGCCACAGAGCCGCGCGCCGTGGAGCTACACGAACGCCAGAGCCCGGCACGGCGCCCCCCGCGGGCCGACCAGAGGGCGACAGGGGCGTGTCCAGGGAGCCACGGCGGAGCCCCGGAGGACAGGTCTGTGCGTCTGTGGGTCACTCGTGTTCCCATTGATTCCTGCTTGTGTGAGTCCACATGCGTTTGAGGCTTTTTGTCGCTTTTAGTCATGTTTTTGTTGCCTTTAGTCAGGTTTTTGTCACTTTTAATCATGTTGTTGTAACTTTTAGTCACGTTTTTTCCCCTTTTGGTCCTGTTTTTGTCATTTTTAATCTTGTTTTTGCCCCTTTTAATAGCGTCTTTGTCCCTTTTAGTCACATTTTTGTTGCCTTTAGTCAGGTTTTTGTCACTTTTAATCATGTTGTTGTAACTTTTAGTCACGTTTTTTCCCCTTTTGGTCCTGTTGTGTCATTTTCAAGTTTTTGCCTCTTTTAAATGCGTCTTTGTCCCTTTTGGAGATACTGCGCCTGCCGTTTGCTCGGCTCCTGTTTGTGTGTCTTCTTTCGTTTTTTTACCACAAATGAGTGCTTGTAGACTCGTTTATTCGAGAACGGAGTTACTGGCACTGAAAGACAATGTTAGGGCTGGCTCATGTCATCTGATACCCCCGGAGCTAAGGCGGAAGTATCGTGGATGCCGGGCCGGTCGTAAACACAAGGCTAAACTAAAAGCTAGAGCTGCCAACCGCAAACGTGTTAAACCACCCATTCCCTCAGTCGTAATGGGCAACGTTAACGCACTGTCAAACAAAATGGATGAGCTCATGGCGCTGATCAAGAACCAACGAAGCTACAGGGAGTGCAGTCTGCTTATCTTCACGGAGACGTGGCTAACTAGCCGTGTACCGGATGCTAACGTGGACATACCCGGCTTTTCCACTGTTAGAGCCGACCGGGATCTTAATTCCAGCGGGAAGAGCAAAGGTGGGGGTCTTATTCTGTATGCTAACCAGCGATGGTGCCATCCTAACCATCTGACTGTTAAAGCTGTCGTATGCTGCCCTGATCTGGAGCTACTTGCAGTTAGCATCAGACCCTACCATGTATCACGTGAGTTCTCCCACGTCATCGCGCTCTGTGTTTACGTTCCACCAAGGGCAGACGTGGAGGCAGTGCAGGAGACCATCTGTAGCACCGTTACAGGACTACAATCTCAGCACCCTGATGCACTTTATATTATTTCAGGTGACTTTAATCATGTGACATTGGATACTACCATGACATCTTGATGGATTCATTATGTATTTTTATCTCACTGAGTATTATTAAAGGTAACATTAAAGGTAACATGTTCACTGTTAATAGTTTCTATTGTTTACTCTCACACATTCTCACATGCATTTTGTGATACGAAATCAAGTACATGTTTGTATGTTTGTAATGTGTGTTCTGAGTTCGCAGAATAACATTGTGGTTTGCAGAAAGATACGGATATACAAAAGGTCACCATAATCAACTTAGAAGGAAACATCTGTTGGGTGGCCACCATGGAAGTGGAAAGAAGTCACGATGACATTGAATATTTTGATGTGAAGTGATATCCTGTTTTCCCACTGCCTTTTTATTATGTTTCCCCCATCCCTTGAGATAAGGCAGTGGTCATGTAACTAGGGTAACCTAATCTTAATAAAAGAGGAGAGGGGCGGTAGAGACTTCAGAGGGTTCGGAGCACGAGAGCTGGTAGATGTAACTGAAGGCCTTCCTCTCCGTTCCCTCTCCTCATGAGTAAACTAAATTAATCTCTCTTGTCTTTCTTCTTTACACTAGCGGGGTTGCAGAACTTAACCTGAACCTATCATTTGGTCCTTCACGAGCCGGACCCCAACGCCTGAGGACTCCAGCGGAAGTCGTAAACCCAGGAGAGACTGTGGCCACAGCATTTAAGACCCTTTCCGGGACTGGCTCTGCGGCCTTTGTTGGAGTCTGATGGTTGACGGGAGCCGAGGAAGGAAGACAAGACAGTGAGTAGGAATTTTGTTAAAAAGACGGTGTGACTGAGGGTCATGCGCGTAAGAAAAACCCTATCATATCCTAGGCTCTATATAGGTGGAAATAAAGGGACACGGAGTCCCGTTACCGGGTAAAATAGAGAAATTTACTGGCAGGTACAAAAGCCCGTACACTAGACTCTACAGGTGTAGGAGTCAAAGAGGACACGGAGTCCCGTTACCGAGTAAACAGAGAAATTTACTGGCAGGTACAAAAAGCCCGTGAAAGGAGAATAGTTTCTCCGTGTGTAAATGTTGCGAAAGAAACGAGGGAAAAGTGTGTATGAATGAAGAGTGAGTGGAGGCTTCCACACCACTAGGTGAGGAGTCTCATACCAAAAGGGTTGAGGGTAATACAGTGAGTTGCTGTGGATACGAAGGCAAGATTTCTCCACCTAACACGTGAGGTTGAAGTGAGAAATACCACAGTAATCGTTAATCACTGTCTCAACCAAATAACATCCCAGCTATAGAGACCTCACTAGGAGTGATACAGCTGGACTAAATTGAGTAAGAAAAAAAAAGGGGGGAAGTAAGGAGTTAAAAAAGTAAGGAGTTAAAAAAAATGGGAAATAAAAATGCCAAGCCCACCCCAAAAGATAAACTACATATTAAAGACTGGAAAGCCGTGCACGCAAAATATCCTGATAAATGTACTAAATTAGATTTGTGGATAACTAAGTACAAGTTTCAGGGCGAGTTAAAAACAACTAAAATATTGGAACTACAAAATAAAATAGAAGAAAATTGTAAAAATAAAGAAAAAACAATGTGTGAACATATCATTATTATCATTATCATATTATCATATTATCATTTGGAAAAATGGTTAGATTTAGCGAGAACAAGAGAAAAAGGCCAAGCTGAAGCTAAACGAAAACAAATAATGTTTACTTCTAAAGAGGAAGACGATTTGGCAACCGTAACTGCAGCGCAGCCAGAGCCAAAAATACAAACCCAGGCAGAAGAGGAAATAGGAGCAGAGGGGGGAAGTAGAGGCGCCCCCCCCCCTACCCGACTTATAGGAAGTTAGCAGCCGAGGTGCAAAAAAAATAAGCAGTGCACAAACTAGACGACAAGTGAGAGAGCAGGGTATAAAAATAGAATACAACAAGCGCAATTCCAGAGTTACTCATATTATCCGAGTGCTCCTATTATGCAGGGGGATTTGATAACAGCAACACCGATACAGGGGGGAACACAAGAACAAAAAAAAACACAGTTTACAGGAATGTTTCCTATGATACAAGTTGCAAACCCCAGAGCTGGACAGTTATTAGATGCAGATGATGTGCAGGGAGGGAGACACCCAGACACTATTCTAGTTCACAGGCCATGGACAGAAAGTGATATAGATAGTGCTCTTAAAGGGATAGTCTCACCCACTGAAGACGTTACTGAGTTCCTAGCAATTAAAGAGCAATTAAAGGCGTCATATAATTTAGATGGACAAGAAACAGAGAGAGTATACAGGAAAGCTTTGGGACACCAATGGGCGTCAGTAAAAGGAAATTGGAACCCAGTTGCTGGAAATCCTCCAACTATTTTGACTCATGATTCAGAAGAGCTGAGACAGAGACTAAATGCGCTGAGGGCAAGAATACAAAATAGATTCATAAGAAGAGCAAACTATATGGAGATAAACAGAACTAAACAAAAGGACTTTGAGGAGTTTAGACACAGTAGGACAAAGGTGTTTAAAACACATAGTGGACTTGAAGACGAGGACAATGAGGAGTGTGCATATAAACAGCAGTTAAAAAATGCTTTGCACACAAACTCAAAACCAGGCATACGAAATTGGGTTGACAAACAGTACATACATTTTGCTACAGGTACTTTAAACCAGTACATTGACCAAGCAATGCATGCAGATAAAGTAATACGTAATAAACAACAACAAAAAAGATGGGGAGAGTCAAATCTTTTCCAGGAGAGGTAATGCCTTTTCGAGAGCAGGTCCAGCAGCAGAGGAGGGGCCTGACGATAAGTGTTGGTTTTGTGGTAAGACAGGACACTGGAAGAGAGACTGCCCAGAGTGGGTTGGGTTCCAGCCCAGAGGGCGGGGCCATAACAAGGTGCCAGGACAGTCAGCATGACTAGAACAACAACCAGGGGGGTATTGGTTAGACGACGAGGACGACACACCAGACTTATGCTTTGACCCAGATGACTGTAATTGGAATGAAAAGGACATAATGTTAGATGCACAACGGACTTATGACCAGGAAAAGGAAAATGACAGAAAAATTCAAGTAGATTTGCAGGCCGCACTAGGGTGTGGACGAGTCCTGCCCAAAATAACTCTAATTGTAAATGGAGTAGAAGCTAATTTCCTATGTGACACAGGAGCTTGCAAAACGACAATAAACACAAAAGTACCAAGAATGGTTTGCAGTAAGGAAACAGTGACAGTAAGGGCTGCAAATGGTAATGTGGCACATGTTCCTTTAACAAGTCCTGTTACAATAAAAGATCCAAAAGGGAAGACAGTAAATCTAACAGTGCTGTATTATCCTGAATGTCCTTTAAACTTACTTGGTCGAGATGCACTTGCGGGTCTAGGGTTAGTCCTAATGCCTGATGAGGGAGGTAATATTCAGGTAAAGAGGATGCGTGACGTTCAAACACAAGAGTTATACGTCATTCAAGGTCACAGCCAACCACGATATTGGTATGGTCTCACACTACCTAACAATGATGCAGGTAAAACAGCGTCGGCACTGATACAAGAGGCAAAGGCAGCAGTTCCTGGTTATCAGGCAGTAATGCCAGAGGATGCATTACATGTAACTACATGGCTCAAGACAGGGCCAGGGCCTGATACTGACTATTTTGAAAAAATTGCAGCGTGCGGGTCCTGTGAAAGCTACAATAACGTATGTCTATACAGATGCGTTTAATGTAGCTGCAGCACACGTTGTGATAAATTGGAAGAATGAGGAACAAAAAGCCTTATACAGAAATATATTTCCACCGCATATTTCATTGATTAAACCGACTGATTGGAAATGGAAAAAATGTTGGTGAATTTATGCAAGAATGCATAAGATGCAAAGACTGGGTGGCAACCAGCCCCACAACTGAGACGGGGTGCCACAATTGGGTGCGGAAGTCCTTGTATTGGTCAGTGACTTTGACGCCATTTCAAAAACTGCAACATCCTGATGACGAAGAGCAAATACCATGACAAAGTCTAGAATTAACTGAAGAAGATGAGATAGCACTAAGTGAGGTACCTGAGCACTTATGGTCGAAAGGACCATCCGATGTAGGTCTTATTAAAGGTGTGGTACCTGAAAAAATCAGACCAAAGTCTGAATTTCGACCCTGTGTGAGACAATATCAATTGAAACCAGATGCAATAGAGGGAATTAGAACAGAAATAGAAAGTCTAAAGCAGGCAGGTGTGATTGTAGAGTGCAATGACTCACCATGCAATAGTCCCATATTTCCAGTGAAAAAACAAGAACCTTTTGTAGGCTGGAGAATGATACAAGACTTACAAGCAGTAAACAGTGCAGTAGTTCAAAGAGCACGATGTGTTCCAGACCCAAACACTTTATTAAATTCACTCAGACCAGAATCTAAAGTATTTACAGTAATAGACATTAGTAATGCTTTCTTTTTAATTCCAATAGATAAAGAAAGTCAGTTTTAGTTGCATTCACTTATGAAGGACGGAGGTACACATTAACGAGATTGTCTCAGGGTTATTGTGAGAGTCCTACGATCTATGCACAAATAATGTCTGCAAATATAGCAAAATTTAATGCACCAAAAGGAAGCCAGATTCTACTGTATGTGGATGACGTGTTAATTGCGTCACCTGATGAAGAGTCGTGTAAAATAGACACATTAGCATTATTAACATTTCTAGCAGAAAATGGCCACAAAGTGAGCAAAAAGAAGCTACAATTCTGTAAGAAAACTGTAAAATACTTAGGACATTGCCTGAGTGCAGGAGGCCGTAGTGTAGTGGAAGGGAGGAAAGAAGCAATACTTAAAGCGCCAAAGCCACAGACAAAAAAACAAATGATGTCATTTCTAGGATTGACCAATTATTGTAGACAGTGGATAGCAAATTATGCAGAAATGACAAACCCAATGAGTAAAATGATATATGATGAACCAATAAATATGAATACACGTCTAAAATGGTCAGAAGAGGGTGAAAAAGCTTTTGTTGAAATAAAACAATCTTTGGTATTAAGTACAGCGTTAGCACTTCCTGACTATGATAAAACTTTCATATAAATGGTGGACTGTAAGGGTCATTTTATGACGTCGGTATTGACAAAGACATGGAGATAAGTTGAAACCAGTAGCTTATTATTCCTCTAAGCTAGACAGTGTAGCATGGGCTATGCCTCCTTGTGTTAGAGCAGTTATAGCAGCTTCGTTAGCTGTAGAAGCAAGCTCACTTGTAGTTTTGTTTCATCCGTTAACACTTAGAGTGCCCCATGCTGTGTCGGCTTTACTACTACAGACTAATTTTTCATTCATGTCGCCAGCAAGACATTTATCGTGTATGACAAACTTGTTATAACAACCTCGCCTGACAATAGAAAGGTGTACTACATTAAATCTAATTATTAGTTAATAAAACTAATTCCAAGTGAGGAAGATGGTGAACCTCATGACTGTAAAGAATTGGCTGAGCAGACGACTAAAAATGTAGGCCAGACTTACAGGATGTGCCTTTGGGAGAAGGACACACCCTCTATGTCGATGGCTTGTCAAAAAAAGAATATGCAGGGAGAGAATCAAACTGGAAGCAATAGTAACAGACACAGAAGTGTTACAAGCTAAAGCTTTACCACACACATATTCTGCACAAGCAGCAGAATTGGTGGCGTTAACAGAAGCATGTAAGATGATGAAAAATAAAAAATGTACCATCTATACAGATAGCACATATGCATATTCAACTGTACATACGTTTGCAAAGTATTGGGAACGTAGAGGCATGATAACATCTATAGGAAAACCTGTAACACATGCAGAGTACTGGAAAAGTCTAATAGCAGCAGCACAACTTCCTGAACGATTGGCAATATGTAAATGTGCAGCACATACTTCAGGAACAGATTTAGTGACTAAAGGAAATGCTTTTGCAGACAAAACAGCAAAACAAGCAGCTGAAAATACAATAAACGTGACAAATCTAAAAATAGATCAAGATTTAGATGTAGAAATTTAAGAGAAATGCAGCAACAAAGTCATAAACAAGAACAACAAATGTGGATTAAAAAAGGAGCTAAGTTGCGTGATAATATTTTTGTATGACAACAAGGTAAACCAATCCTTCCAAAAAATCTTTTTAAATATGCTGCAATATTGAGCCATGGTGTGACACATGTCTCAACAGGAGGGATGGTAGCACTAGTAAATAAACATATACTACTTATGGATTCAATAACTACTTAAATATCTACTAAAAAATTTTTGTAGAGCGTGTCTTATATGTGCTAAACATAACCCACAGGGAAATGTTAGGCCTAAAAGAGGGCGATTTCCAAGACCGACATATCCGTTTCAAGAAATACATATGGACTTTATACAATTGAATAAAAGCGAAGGTAAAAAATATTGTTTAGTAATAATAGATGCATTCTCAAAGTGGGAAAAAATCTTTCCAACTAAGTCTCCAGATGCACGGACAGTAGAAAAAGCACTATGAAAAGACATTTATTAAAGACATTATTCCTAGATATGGGATACCAGAAATAATTTGATTAGATAATGGAAGTCATTTTGTAAATGAAGTTGTTACTAAAATAAGGTGAATTATTCTGTATAAATCAGAGGAACAGAAACCTCTGTTTGAAACTAAAATGGGTAAAGGAAACTACACATGTTTGAGCCGTGAGAATTAAGAAACTAATCTTGTAGGCAGTATTAATGCTAATCTTTGTGCTATAAATATGCGATAAATATGACTACAGACAAAGCACTACTTAAGATGTAGATGACATCTACTGGTATTGTGGGGGTAAAATACTGAGAGCAAATTTACCTGTTGAGTTTACTGGTACATGTGCTTTGATTAGTTTAATTATACCCGTAGAAGTAATGGCATTAACTAAAGAGCAGATGGATGGGTTAATTTACCAGACCACTGTGAGTGATAATGACGTAAGGAGGAAAAGGGAGTATAGAGGCCCATGGTAATGATCCTATGTACATAGACGCGATTGGAGTGCCTAGAGGGGTCCCTGATGAATATAAATTAGTAAATCAAATTACTTCAGGTTTTGAGAATATTTCTGTATTCTCAGCCGTATTTCCAGTCACGGCAAACAAAAACGTTGACAGAATCAACTACATCCACTACAATGTTCAGAAGCTTGGCAATTACACACAGGAGGGGTTTGAAGCTATACACGAGCAGCTTAGTGCCACCTCACTCATGGCTTTTCAGAACCGCATAGCTGTTGACATGCTACTGGCAGAAAAGGGAGGAGTCTGCTCCCTATTCTCGAGTAGTAGCTGTTGTGTGGTCATCCCCAACAACACAGCTGCGGATGGGAGCCTGACTAGAGCCATAGGAGGCCTACGAGCTATGAACAGGCGCTTAAAGGCACAATCAGGGGTGAGCACTTCCTTCTGGGACAGCTGGCTAAGTGTGTTTGGACGCTATAAGACGTTGGTGTCATCGGCCCTAGTGTCAATTGTCATGTTTTTAGCTATTCTAACCTTGTGTGGATGCTGTTGTATTCTCTGTCTCCGTTCACTAATTAACAGGTTAGTAGCCACTGCCATCTCACCCTCTTTCGAGAATAGAGCGGTGGAGATGCTACTTGGAGGCAGTGATGATGAGGAGGATCCCGAAGGAGCACTTCCAAAATTATTCCAACACACATCCCAGGTGTAAGAACGAATGATCCAGTAATTTAAAATCCAATGTGAAGAGTTGACAAGGTAATAATACAGTTCGATAAACAGGAGGGAGTGATGGATTCATTATGTATTTTTATCTCACTGAGTATTATTAAAGGTAACATTAAAGGTAACATGTTCACTGTTAATAGTTTCTATTGTTTACTCTCACACATTCTCACATGCATTTTGTGATACGAAATCAAGTACATGTTTGTATGTTTGTAATGTGTGTTCTGAGTTCGCAGAATAACATTGTGGTTTGCAGAAAGATACGGATATACAAAAGGTCACCATAATCAACTTAGAAGGAAACATCTGTTGGGTGGCCACCATGGAAGTGGAAAGAAGTCACGATGACATTGAATATTTTGATGTGAAGTGATATCCTGTTTTCCCACTGCCTTTTTATTATGTTTCCCCCATCCCTTGAGATAAGGCAGTGGTCATGTAACTAGGGTAACCTAATCTTAATAAAAGAGGAGAGGGGCGGTAGAGACTTCAGAGGGTTCGGAGCACGAGAGCTGGTAGATGTAACTGAAGGCCTTCCTCTCCGTTCCCTCTCCTCATGAGTAAACTAAATTAATCTCTCTTGTCTTTCTTCTTTACACTAGCGGGGTTGCAGAACTTAACCTGAACCTATCACATCTTTTCAGCAATATGTGGACTGTCCTACAAGGAAGAATAGGACAATAGATCTGTTGTATGTTAACATTAAAGAAGCATACTCAGCCTCCTCCCTTCCTCCTCTTGGTAAATCTGATCATAACCTTGTCCATCTACAACCTACGTACACTCCACTTGTGAGGAGGCAAGCTGCCACAACAAGGCAGGTCAGGAGGTGGTCCCCTAGTGCAGAGGATGCGCTGAGGGACTGCTTTGCCACAACAGACTGGAGTGTATTAGTAAACTCACACGGGGAGGACATTGAGGAAGCTGTGGAAGTTATGACTGACTATTTGAACTTTTGTGTGGATGTGGTGGTTCCTATTAAAACTGTGAAGTGCTATGCTAACAATAAACCCTGGATTACCCGTGATGTTAAGGATGTACTGAATAAGAAGAAGAGGGTGTTCCAGGGTAACAACAACTATGAAAAGAGGAGGGAGGTACAAAAAGAAGTCAAGATCTGCCTAAATAAGGCTAGAGAGGCATATGGGAAAAAGTTGGAGCACAAGCTGAGGGACAATAACATACGAGAAGTTTGGAATGGCATGAAAACCATTACAGGCTGTGGCAAGAAGGGCAATTGGATGGGCAGGGACCTTCATGGGGCCGATGAGTTGAACTCTTTTTTCAATCGGTTCAGTTCCTCACCAGTCGCTTGCCCCCCTCTGTCTCCTCCGCCCTCTGTTTCTTGTTCTCCACATTGTCACCCCTCTGCTGTTGGTCCTGTCGCCACATCTCTCTCACCTTCAGGATCCCTGTCTACTACTCCCCCTGTCTTCACTGCAGACCAGGTGCGAACAGAGCTCCGTCGACTCCACCAGAGGAAAGCTACGGGCCCAGACAGAGTCAGTTCGAGGCTCTTAAAAGCCTGTGCTGAGGAACTGGGCGACCCTCTACAACACGTCTTCAATCTGAGCCTGCGGCTGGGGAAGGTGCCCTCACTGTGGAAGACTTCTTGTATTATTCCACTCCCCAAGAAGAATCACCCCAGTGAACTGAGGGACTACAGGCCAATCGCACTCACTTCCCACGTGATGAAAGTGCTGGAGCGGCTCGTCCTGCAGCGCATGCGACCACAGGTGCAGAGTGTGAGGGACCCTCTCCAGTTTGCCTATCAAGAGTGGGTGGGTGTTGAGGATGCAGTGCTCTACCTTCTACATCGAGCACTCTCCTACCTGGATGGAGGGGGTGTATAGTAAGGATGCTTTTTCGATTTCTCAAAGCGCATTTAACACAATACAGCCCTGCTTGCTCCAGGAGAAGTTGAACAGTATGGCTGTGGAGCCCCACCTGGTGAGCTGGATAACGGACTACCTTACTAACAGGCCACAGTTTGTCCGGAAAGGGGCCTTAACATCTTCCACACTGACCTGCAGCACTGGAGCGCCCCAGGGCACAGTGTTATCACCCCTCCTCTTCACCCTCTATACAACTGACTTTCAATACAACTCTGATACATGTCACATGCAGAAGTTTTCTGATGACACTGCAATTGTGGCATGTATAAGGAAGGAGTGAAGAGGGGAGTATAGGAACTTGGTTGAGGACTTTGAGGGCTGGTGTCAGCTGAACAAGCTTCAGCTGAACATCTTAAAGACTAAGGAGATGGTGCTTGATTGTCACCGGGCACCATCCTCCCCACGTCCTATCACTATTGACGGAGCAGAGGTGGAGGTGGTCCCCTCTTACAAGTACTTGGGACTTCAGTTGGACAATAAACTCAACTGGTCACAAAACATGGACAACCTGTACAAAAAGGGTCAGAATAGGATGTATTTCCTAAGGAGACTGGCCTCTTTTAATGTCTGTTCTGTGCTGTTGAACATGTTCTACCAGACTATTGTGTCCAGTGTTGTTTTTTATGCTGTTGTATGTTGGGGCGGCAACGCAAGGAAAAGGGACACTCGGAGACTAAATCGGCTCATAAGGAAAGCGGGTTCTGTGGTTGGACTGAGCCTGGGCTCTGTGGAGAAGGTGGTGGAGCAGAGGACGTTGGCCAGGATTAAAGCGATCCTGTCCAATCAGAGCCACCCCCTGTACTCAGTATTTTTCCATCAGAGGAGCTCTGTGAGTACTAGACTCCTCTCACTGAGCTGCTCCACGGACAGGCTGAGGAACTCTTTTGTGCCTCGTGCCATCAGACTGTACAATGCAGCCACCTCAGGGAGGGGCAGGAGATGACAAGTTGTGCTGTTTTTTTAATACACTGATTTCAGTGCCTTTAACTCCCTATGGACTTAAATTATTTTGTAGCTGTTTAGTGTGGTATGTATTAACTACCACCTTTTAATCTTTTATGTCGACTTGAATGTGTCTTTCATTTTTTATGTATGTATGAATGTGAGCAACGGACAGCAATGCAATTTCCTTCGGGATTAATAAAGTATTTATCTAATCTAATCTAATCTAATCTAATCTAATCTAATCTTTTAGTCACGTTGTCGCTTTCAGTCACGTTTTTGTTGCCTCTAGTCAGTGTTTTGTCACTTTAACTTGCATTTGTGTCGCCTTTAGTCACATTTTTGTTGCTTTTAGTTGTATTTCCGTCCCTTTTAGTCACATTTTTGCCCCTTTTAGTCTTGTTTTTGTCGTTTTTAGTGGCGTTTTTGCCCTTTTAAATTGTGTCTTTGTCCCTTTTAGTCACGTTGTTGTCGCTTTTAGTCATGTTTTTGTTGCCTTTAGTCAGGGTTTTCTCACTTTAAGTTGCGTTTGTGTCGCCTTTAGTCAAATTTTTATTGCTTTTAATTGCGTCTTTGTCCCTTTTAGTCACATTGCTGTCGCTTTTAGTCACGTTTTTGCCCCTTTTAGTCCTGTTTTTGTCGTTTTTAGTGGCGTTTTTGCCCCTTTTAATTGCGTCTTTGTCCCTTTTAGTCACGTTGTTGTGATTTTCAATGGTACGTCGCCTTTTGATGACATCACAGAGGGATTCAGTTCCACTTCCTGTCATTTTAAACCTTTATTTTTCAACATTTCTTCACAAACTGCAACTTCACAAATGCTTCACTGCTTGTCTCCATGGAGATAATGCCTTACTGTGAAACATTCCAGACGAGCAGAGGAGCACCGCAGAAGTGAGGCGCCCCCTGGAGGTGAGGCGCCCCCTGGAGGAGCAGAGGCGCCCCCTGGAGGTGAGGCGCCCCCTGGAGCAGAGGCGCCCCCTGGAGGAGCAGAGGAGCCCCCTGGAGGAGCAGAGGCGCCCCCTGGAGGAGCAGAGGCGCCCCCTGGAGGAGCAGAGGCGCCCCCTGGAGGAGCAGAGGAGCCCCCTGGAGGAGCAGAGGCGCCCCCTGGAGGAGCAGAGGCGCCCCCTGGAGGAGCAGAGGAGCCCCCTGGAGGAGCAGAGGAGCGCTGCAGAGGACGAGGAGATCCTGGAGCTGTGTCTGAGGCTGAAGGAGATGGAGCTGTTGGAGATGATCGGAGAGAGACCCAGGATCAGCCCAGGTACAGACCAGGACCAAACCAGGACCAAACCAGGACCAAACCAGGACCAAACCAGGACCAAACCAGGACCAAACCAGGACTAAAGTTCTATCCAGTATTGTTCTTTTTTCTCCTTCAGTGTGGGTTCAATACTACATTTTTATTTCAAAAGGATAAAAAAGGAAATAAGGAACACATGACTGCAGTAAAAGTACTGTGACTGTAGTAAAAGTACTGTGACTGTAGTAAAAGTACTGTGACTGTAGTAAAAGTACTGTGACTGTAGTAAAAGTACTGTGACTGTAGTAAAAGTACTGTGACTGTAGTAAAAGTAGATGTGGCAGACACAGGTTGTTTCTTTTTACCGTCGGGTGATAAATGTTAATCTCTAACTCTGGTTTCCTGGAGGTTAAAGTTCACTTGTTCTTGCAGGATTTATTGTGGCTCTTGGTCAAACAAAACATTTCACGTCAAACCGTCGTGTCTCGGTGTTTGTGGTGCTTTACTGTCCTGAAGAAGCCCTAAGACAAATGTGTCCCACAGCCCTAAGACAGACGTGTCCCACAGCCCTAAGACAGACGTGTCCCACAGCCCTAAGACAGACGTGTCCCACAGCCCTAAGACAGACGTGTCCCACAGCCCTAAGACAGACGTGTCCCACAGCCCTAAGACAGACGTGTCCCACAGCCCTAAGACAGACGTGTCCCACAGCCCTAAGACAGACGTGTCCCACAGCCCTAAGACAGACGTGTCCCACAGTCCTGTCCCTGATGGTTCCATTTTTAAAGGTGAAAAAACAGAACATGTGTCTCTCTGAGTTTAAAGCACTTTTCACCAGAGCGCTAAAGCTGACAAACATTAGCATGCTAACGCCGCACTTCCTGCTTCTCGTAGAAGGTCTCAGAAGGTCCATAAGTGGTTTTGCTCTTCTCTCAGACAGGTTTGTGAGGACCATCTCGTGTTTCGGAGTCAGAGACAAGAGGAAGTGACGTGAGACCCGCCGCCTGCTGCACCAATAAACACCGCACCATGACCCTCTTAGTGGTATTTTGAAGACGGTTCAGAAGATATATTTAGTTTTAAAAGGCCTCTGTGCACAGCAGCGTGTTAGCGAATGGTTTCTCACAGCTAATGCTACATTTTATTAAAACATAAAGTATAATTTCTCTTCTCGCCCTCTGCGGCGTCTGTCCAGCTCAGGTCCTCTCCCAGAGTCCAGGAGCTCGAGGGTTCAGTAGCTGTTCCTGCTCTTTTCTGGACTCAGACATCTGATGTTCCTCCAGTTTGGGGGTCACTGAGTCACCAGGGCACCACTTTGGCCTTCACCTTCAGGCCTCTGCAGCTCTTCTCTGAGCCCTTGGTATTTCTCTAGTTTCTCGTGTTCTTTCTCCTGATGTTGCATCACTTGGTGATGCCACGTGAACCACAACGGCCTCCTTTGCTCTTTATCCACCACACGACGTCTGGTTCATTACCTTCTGTCAGTCTGTGTCTGGACGTCCCACAGGATCTTCACTCGGTCATTCTCTACCACCTTTGGAGGTGTTTCCCATTCTGGTCTTGGGGTTTCCAGTCCATTCTCCGTACAGGTGTTTCTGTCACTATGAGCCACTTGGTTATGTACACTTTCCCTGCAGCATCTTCTTCAGCCTGTTCTGTGTTGGACTGTTCTGTTGGACTGTTCTGTTGGACTGTTCTGTTGGACTGTTCTGTTGGACTGTTCTGTTGGACTGTTCTGTGCTGGACTGTTCTGTTGGACTGTTCTGTTGGACTGTTCTGTTGGACTGTTCTGTTGGACTGTTCTGTTGGACTGTTCTGTGCTGGACTGTTCTGTTGGACTGTTCTGGACTGTTCTGTTGGACTGTTCTGTTGGACTGTTCTGTGTTGGACTGTTCTGTTGGACTGTTCTGTTGGACTGTTCTGTTGGACTGTTCTGTTGGACTGTTCTGTTGGACTGTTCTGTGTTGGACTGTTCTGTTGGACTGTTCTGGACTGTTCTGTTGGACTGTTCTGTTGGACTGTTCTGTGTTGGACTGTTCTGTTGGACTGTTCTGTTGGACTGTTCTGTTGGACTGTTCTGTTGGACTGTTCTGTTGGACTGTTCTGTTCTGGACTGTTCTGTTGGACTGTTCTGTTGGACTGTTCTGTTGGACTGTTCTGTTGGACTGTTCTGTTCTGGACTGTTCTGTTGGACTGTTCCGTTGGACTGTTCCGTTGGACTCTTCTGTTGGACTTTTCCGTTGGACTGTTCCGTTGGACTGTTCTGTTGGACTGTTCTGTTGGACTGTTCTGTGTTGGACTGTCCTGTTGGACTGTTCTGTTGGACTGTTCTGTTGGACTGTTCTGTTGGACTGTTCCGTTGGACTGTTCTGTTGGACTGTTCCGTTGGACTGTTCTGTTGGACTGTTCTGTTGGACTGTTCTGTTGGACTGTTCTGTTGGACTGTTCTGTTGGACTGTTCTGTTGGACTGTTCTGTTGGACCGTCTCAGGAGCTACACCTTGGGTCTTGTCTGTGGTAGATCTGGGCCTCTATCGCTCTGGAGGACCTGCTCCTGCTCCAGGATGAGCCTCTGTCCTTCAGTCCGGCTCCAGCCACTGGTAGGATTTTTCGTCGATGTCAGTGACTTCTGTTCATCCTGAAACTGTCAGAGAGACTTTAACACTTTAATAAAGTTATAAAACATGTTTTACCTCCAAACAAAAGACCGCTGTCTTTGTCTTTGCTAACCCTTTAAGCGCCCTCGTCGCAGTAATGCGACTTACTTTTTTCAAGTGCAAGGAAAATTATGAATAAATAATAAACCACAAAACATTCCAATCGTTGATAACAAGCTTTCATAGTTTTGTTACACACGTCACATCCGTTTGAAAACCTATAAATAACGTCCGGCAGGGGGGAAAAAAAAGAGAAAAAAAACCCAAACAAACATGGCTGGAAGAAGTACACACGATTCTCTTGTTCACTACACAGCAGACTCAGATTCTGAGGGAAATTATTTTCCTGAGACTGACAATGATTGCTCAAGTGAAGAAGACACACCGAGTGGTAGAGGCAGAGGCGGAGGCAGGGGCAGGGGCAGGGGCAGGGGCAGGGGCAAGGCCAGGGGCAGGGGCAGAGGTGGTGGACAGCCCCACGACACTAGTGGGGATGAGGGCTGGGAGCAGCTGAGAGAAATTGCGGATTTTCAAGGGTGGATCAAACCATTTGATATGGTTGTTGGCTACACCGGAGACAGAGATTTGAGTGATGCCAGGCCAATAGATATTTTATCACTCTTTCTGACAGATGAGTTTTGGAAACTGATCGCTGATGAAACAAACAGATATGCAGCACAGGTCATTTCAGCAATGGAGATGAAGCCACATTCCAGATTTTTAGAGTGGTATGATGTATCCATTTCTGAAATGAAAGCTTTCATTGCATTGCATTTGTCTATGGGCCTTGTAGATAAACCTGAAATAGAGGATTATTGGGCAACATTTTGGCTCACACAGACGCCTGGTTTTGGGAGTGTAATGTCTAGAAATAGATTCGAAATTATTCTTTCATGCTTTCATTTGGTCAACAATAACAATTATGTAAGACAAGGTGAACCAGGGCATGATAAACTTTTCACAGTCCGTCCAATAATACAGTTGATTATTCCCAAATTTGCAGCAGTCTACAGTCCACTCAAGGAGCTTTCTTTAGATGAGATGACAATAGCATTCAAGGAGGTCAACACTCAAATGTTACAGTCCCAATAAACCAGATAAATATGGCTATAGAGTGTATGTTTTGAGTGAGAGCAGTTCAGGGTATGTTTTGCGTTGGTCCTTGCACACAGGGCAATACACAGATAATGCCAGCGACATCAGTGCAACTCATGCTGTTGTTCGTGAACTTGTCGATCCTTACACTGGAAAAGGCCACGAAATTTACATGGACAGTTACTATACCTCACCAGCAATTGCAAACGAATTAGCTGATTTGGAAACCGGACTATGTGGTACAGTGAGAAGTACAAGGAAAGGCATGCCTAAAAGCCTGGGGAAACCTATCTTGCATCTAAAAAAGGGAGATGACCCTGTTTTTATGCGGAAAGGTAAACTTCTGGCTTGTGCTTGGCAAGACACTAAACGTGTCACTATGCTCTCTACACTGCATGGCAATGCATGTGTTCAGAAAAGAATCAGGTCCAAGACAAATGCAACTGGCTTTCGCGCAATAAACAGACCACTGTGTGTCAACCAGTACAATATGTACATGGGGGGTGTAGACACATCAGACCAGAGGATGAAAACCTATCTGTTTCCCACCGGTCCAGGAAGTGGTATCACCGCATCTTTAACGCCATCCTCAGTATTTCTGTTGTCAACTCACACATTATTTACACTAAATGCACCCCGGGCCCACACAAAGCCCTGAAGGCCTACATCCAGGACGTTGTTGATGCATTGCTGGCTGGTTACACCAAAAAGGTGGGTAGCAAAGGTGGCCGGCCTTCAAGAGCAGGGAGGGTAATACCACAAAGGCTCACAGAACGTCACTGGCTTTGTGAAGCAGAGGGCCGTCCAGACTGTGTTGTCTGCTCAGACCGTTCTCGTGTAAAAGGCAGGCGCCAGACAAAGTACAGGTGCCGTCAGTGTGGTGTCGGTCTTTGTGCTGTACCCTGCAATGAGAGATACCATACTGTCAAAAACTATAAACTGTGTCATTTAGATATGTGATATTTGAGATAATGGCCCCCAGGACCTCCAGCAGCCCCCGTGAAAATCCCCACTCACACTGGCCCAGGACGGGTTTACTTCTAGACACTTCACTCCCAAAACCAGGCGTCTGTGTAAGACAAAATGTTGCCCAATAATCCTCTATTTCAGGTTTCCAAAACTCATCTGTCAGACACTTCACTCCCAAAACCAGGCGTCTGTGTAAGACAAAATGTTGCCCAATAATCCTCTATTTCAGGTTTCCAAAACTCATCTGTCAGACACTTCACTCCCAAAACCAGGCGTCTGTGTAAGACAAAATGTTGCCCAATAATCCTCTATTTCAGGTTTCCAAAACTCATCTGTCAGACACTTCACTCCCAAAACCAGGCGTCTGTGTAAGACAAAATGTTGCCCAATAATCCTCTATTTCAGGTTTCCAAAACTCATCTGTCAGAAAGAGTGATAAAATATCTAATGGCCTGGCATCTCTCAAATCTCTGGCCCAGGACGGGTTTACTTCTAGACACTTCACTCCCAAAACCAGGCGTCTGTGTAAGACAAAATGTTGCCCAATAATCCTCTATTTCAGGTTTCCAAAACTCATCTGTCAGAAAGAGTGGTAAAATATCTAATGGCCTGGCATTTCTCAAATCTCTGGCCCAGGACGGGTTTACTTCTAGACACTTCACTCCCAAAACCAGGCGTCTGTGTAAGACAAAATGTTGCCCAATAATCCTCTATTTCAGGTTTCCAAAACTCATCTGTCAGACACTTCACTCCCAAAACCAGGCGTCTGTGTAAGACAAAATGTTGCCCAATAATCCTCTATTTCAGGTTTCCAAAACTCATCTGTCAGACACTTCACTCCCAAAACCAGGCGTCTGTGTAAGACAAAATGTTGCCCAATAATCCTCTATTTCAGGTTTCCAAAACTCATCTGTCAGAAAGAGTGGTAAAATATCTAATGGCCTGGCATCTCTCAAATCTCTGGCCCAGGACGGGTTTACTTCTAGACACTTCACTCCCAAAACCAGGCGTCTGTGTAAGACAAAATGTTGCCCAATAATCCTCTATTTCAGGTTTCCAAAACTCATCTGTCAGAAAGAGTGGTAAAATATCTAATGGCCTGGCATCTCTCAAATCTCTGGCCCAGGACGGGTTTACTTCTAGACACTTCACTCCCAAAACCAGGCGTCTGTGTAAGACAAAATGTTGCCCAATAATCCTCTATTTCAGGTTTCCAAAACTCATCTGTCAGAAAGAGTGGTAAAATATCTAATGGCCTGGCATCTCTCAAATCTCTGGCCCAGGACGGTTTACTTCTAGACACTTCACTCCCAAAACCAGGCGTCTGTGTAAGACAAAATGTTGCCCAATAATCCTCTATTTCAGGTTTCCAAAACTCATCTGTCAGAAAGAGTGGTAAAATATCTAATGGCCTGGCATCTCTCAAATCTCTGGCCCAGGACGGGTTTACTTCTAGACACTTCACTCCCAAAACCAGGCGTCTGTGTAAGACAAAATGTTGCCCAATAATCCTCTATTTCAGGTTTCCAAAACTCATCTGTCAGAAAGAGTGGTAAAATATCTAATGGCCTGGCATCTCTCAAATCTCTGGCCCAGGACGGGTTTACTTCTCCCGGGTCCCACACTTGACCTAATGGCCCCCAGGACCTCCAGCAGCCCCCGTGAAAATCCCCACTCACCCTGGCCCAGGACGGGTTTACTTCTCCCGGGTCCCACACTATACATCATGGCCCTTGGAACCAGGTGCACCACTTGAACCCGGGTTCCCACCCTTAAGCACCCCTCCCCGGGCTCTGGACACCAGAAGAGCAGAGTACCAGGGTCGCGGGGCCCTGATCGATATATTTCAAAGTGTGGAGCGGAGTATCAGGTGCCTTGTCTGGAGACTCCAGACAACCAGGTGCACCATTTGAACCTGGGTACCCACCCTTAAGCACCCCTCCCCGGGGCTACACACCCTTGGACCGCGCGCCTGGAGCCCAGCGACCCTGGTACTCTGTAATGTAACACACACACCTCAAAAGCCACGGGATGCACGTGGTTTAGGAAGTGCCCACAGACATTTCTACCTTCCTTGGATGATATGCCATTCTTTTGCATCCATAACTCTTCCTTGGATGTTAGCCATTCAAATATTTCCCATTCCGACTGTGGAGAATCAGGTCCTTATTCCCCATAGGGGTCACCATCCCTGCTGGATAAGTATCAAGATATGGAGGTTTGAGAAAGAGTCCCGCGACTCTTGTTTGCAGCACTTCAGATTTTGACACTCGACATGAGTACCAGACTTACCATTGGATCATCCAGAAAGCCTGTAAGCGACAAGGCATAGGGGGAATTTGTTGCCAAGACATGGCAGACACCCAGAGGCAGGGCTAGGGTGTTCACACCAATGTGACCTGCCCATTGGCAGGTGTCCGAGCGCCCCAGGCTAGGCTGCTCTTAGCAAGGGTTTGAGAAACATTGTTTATGTCGGACCGCTAGGCAGAGTGGGCAGCTTGGTCTCGCTTCCAACAGGACTGTGGTTCTGAAAAGCACATGGCAGACACCCAGAGGCAGGCCTAGGGTGTTCACACCAATGTGACCTGCCCATTGGCAGGTGTCCGAGCGCCCCAGGCTAGGCTGCTCTTAGTAAGGGTTTGAGAAACATTGTTTATGTCGGACCGCTAGGCAGACTGGGCAGCTTGGTCTCGCTTCAAACAGGACTGTAGTTCTGAAAAGCACATGGCAGACACCCAGAGGCAGGCCTAGGGTGTTCACACCAATGTGATCTGCCCATTGGCAGGTGTCCGAGCGCCCCAGGCTAGCCTGCTGCAGACTGGGCAGCTTGGTCTCGCTTCCAACAGGACTGTGGTTCTGAAAAGCACATAATTTCTCCAAGACGCAGTTATCCCAAGCCTACCTGTGTAGACCGACGGACAACGCAAATCAAGGTCTGGTGCCACCCCAAAGGAGTAAGACAACCAGCCCAATGAACTGCAGAGGTCCTGCTACAGAGGAGCCCAGGATGCCAAACGTCCAACGGCAAACGCAGATACCTCCAGCTTACCTGTGTAGACCCACAGACAACGCAAATAAAGGTCTGGTGCCACCCCAAAGGGGTAAGACAACCAGCCCAATGAACTCCAGCACTGCTGCAGGGACCCGGTTTCCCCATAGGGAGGCCAGGAGGGCTAAGTAGGAAAAATTAGGACTCCCATTCCCACATAAAACTAGACCCACAGTGCACAGGAACCATCTGTAAAGATAAAACAAGACAGAGGCCCTGCGATGGTGGGCCACATTTGCACATCGACCAGACACTAGTCCCACCAAGGCCCAAGGTGGAGAACTCCAGCTCCACCACCACTGCTCACTGCCCAGGACCAGACACTGCTCCTGGGTCACACACTTCACACCTTGCACCCTGGATGGGGCTGGCCCTGTCCCAGCCACTCACGGTACCCTGGGCTTGACTCATAATGAGAGCAGCGTTACCCAGGCACATTGCTCCGGGGTCCCATTGGCATTCTGCTCCCTTTTTTTTTTTTACCCCAGAGACAGTGCTTCAATGTTGGACACTTTCTTGGGACATTCAGGGCCAATAGAACCAGAAAAAAGGCCCAGGAAAACGGATTTCTCATGCCCACAGACAGAGCTCAGTGCCAGGCATGCATAGAACCAGGATTTGTGCAAATGTCAATCGCAAAAAACGTCCTTTCCCAAAACTGCCCGACTATCCCTTGGAACAACGCAAAATGTCAAAGTTCGTGTGGGAGCAGCGTAAGGATTTTTCGCGTGGGCAGCGTTAATCAGCCCGGGAGTCCCGGGCTGAAACTTGTCTGCACAAACTCAGAAAAATGACTAAGTTTATCGCCGGCATATGGTACTCTGGATATGGTACTCTGAATCTGGTACTCTATTGGGACTTTGTTAGAGACCCCCAGCAGCACTCTTTCTTTCTTTCTTTCTTTCTTTCTTTCTCTCTCTTTCTCTCTCTTTCTCTCTTTCTTTCTTTCTTTCTTTCTCTTTCTTTCTTTCTTTCTTTCTTTATTTTTTTCTTTCTCTTTCTTTCTTTCTTTCTTCAGTGGGTTGTCTCTGGAGCCCTGTTGCACCCAGTATTGGCACAAGTTCTACCCCAGACACCAGTGCATTATTCGAGCTGATTTTGCATGTTTTCTTTCTTTTTCTTTCTTTCTCTTTCTTTCTTTCTTTCTTTCTTTCTTTCTTTCTTTCTTTCTTTCTCTCTCTTTCTCTCTCTTTCTCTCTCTTTCTCTCTTTCTTTCGTTCTCTTTCTTTCTCTCTTTCTTTATTTTTTTCTTTCTCTTTCTTTCTTTCTTTCTTTCTTTTTTGAGGGGGGGTTTGTTTGTTTTTTTCCACTAAATCCCAATTGAGGCTTAAAGTAGAAATAAAAAAACTGTGGCGCTTAGAGGGTTAAACTGTTACGCTGAAGTTGAAAAGAGCGAACGGTGAAGTCTTGCAACACTTTTAATGCTGGACCAACATGAAGTGTCCCTGAGTTCCTAATGAAGATCTGAGGATCAGGAGCGTGTGTGTGTTTGTGTGTTTTATGGAAAGTTATAGTTGGCACATGTTTTATTTTATCCTGAGCTTCAAACATTGTGCAACAGTGTTTGTTGAGCTCTGTTTTTCTGGAGGATTTGCGTCAAACACCAGCCTCATGGATCTTTTTTTTTTTTTTTTTTCATGCTTTAACATGCAAAAAATAGTTCTTTCCTTTTCCAGGGGGTGAGTAAAATACAACAAAAAACAAAACAAAACAATGACAGTTACAAAGAGACCAAATGTCTGTAGATTTCAGAGCCTTTGGGTTATCACAGGTTCAATAGTTTTAGAATACAGTTCTATTTCCTCATAGAAAACATTAAATATAGGTTTCTTATCAGACAATTTACACTTGTGTATGAAATACTTTGATAAAAAATATTAAGTTGACAAGATACAACCAGTGCATTTGTAAAAATAAAATAAAATAAAATAAAATAAAAATGTGTAAAACAGCTCCAAAATCAATGGACTACAGTTTATGGATTTAAACCACAAAATGAACAATTAACATCCAAATCTTTCTAGAATTTGCTTAAAAAATGTTTTACGGGGTTTACTTTGTGAATGATTTTGTGAGAGATTTCTTTAACTTTATTATTGTTGGGCAAAATCCAGACTTTGATCCATTGATTTTGGAGCGTGTTTAGCCCAGTCGTCGAGAATATGTGGTTTTGTAATAATTTCACTGTGAAAAAGTGTCCGTATATATATATTTTTTTACATGAACTCGAGAGACATATTTTATCACAAAATGAAAAAAATGTGCCACAATTTTGGAGGAGAAGAGCCTCTGCATAACATTTGAACTCACTGGGGACGGCTTTTATGATCATGTTACATTCAGCAGGAGCCACAGTCATATTATAAATGGAACAAAACTCCTCATGAGACATTCAAGTACCACCTGGAGTTATAAGTTATACAACAATATGTTATTCTCACTCCATGTCTTTAGAAAAACACTTTAAAATATTGGAGTTGTTCCATAAACAGCAGCTCTGAGTTTATAGATCCAACTCCAGGCTAAAAGAACCTGCCCATCGTTTTAAAGGTGTTTTGGTTATTTTGTAATTGCATAAAAGAAGGAAAGGCGGAGCTCCAACTTTATCAAACATACATTTTGGAATAAAGTTTCACACGGAGGACTCGTCTTTCAAGAAACTTTGAAGCCGTTTAATTTGAAGGACATTGTTCATAGAGAAATCAAGAAAATCAAGTCCTCCATTTTAAAAGAATTAATAACAACTGTTTTTAATGTAATGAATTCTGTTTTTCCATAAAAAGTTTAAAAGTAATTGAAGTATTATTATTATTATTATGTTGTGTGTTTTTGTTGTCTAAGGAAAGTGAGGAAGCAATGCACACGAGCCTCGAGACGCCTTCAGCTTTAGATAAAAGACAGATCCCTTTGGAGCAGCGACTGAAATGATGTTCATCTTTTTGAATCGTGGGACTAAAGTTCATATTTTCTCTGTCCTGCTCCTCTTTTGTTATCTGTGGACCTAAATAAGTGTCATTATCTTTAGTGTTACATATAGAAAGCTGAGCACAGCTTTTAAGTGGGAATAGCTGGCATTTCTTTAAATTGAAGTGAAGACCTGATGCTTTGGAGAACATTCTATTATTTGAAGAGCCTTAGGGGCCTGTGCAGAGTCTTTTAGGAAGAGTGCAGTATCATCTGCCAGTGACTGAGAAGAAGGCCTTTCCCTGCAATAGAAACACCTTCAGGAGGACTAGATTTCAAACATCGACACAAAAATGTGCTCTACCGTTAGAAAAAGATGAACTGATACAGGACGAGTTCCTCTTTCCAAGAAGAACCTGCGGGGGGTGCCATTGCTTCACTTTACAGAACCATTCCATTTGCACAGAGTGTTCTGAGAGCATTACGCATCAAATCTACAAATCCTAGACCGTGAAACATAAAAGGGTGTTCGACTGTGCTGAAAGCCTTAAACAAATCTAGGACAAACATAAAGCTTTGGTCCTGGATCATTTCAGAGTAATCTATCACATCAAACATGAACCTGACATTATTTGAGGTGAGATCTGTGTTCAGCTTTAGTGGGAGCCAGTTATCTATGAGGTGGATATCTTTTTGAGGTTTAGGTCTAAGAGAGATTACACTTTGGGTCGTAGCAGCAGGAAGAGTCAGATCAGGAACGCTCTCTTCAAAGACGTCTCATAAAAGCGGTGCTAGTGATTCAGAACATTTCTTATAGAATTGGGACGTGACGCCGTCATTACCTGGTGACGTGTTGATCTTTAGATGTTTTATGGCGTCTGATGCTCTTGTAAAGTCATCACACCTGCATTTTTTCACTTTCACTAGTTTTATCTAAGTTATTTGTAAAACTAAGGCAGAATGTAGACGTTTCATCCGCTCTAAACCTGGTTTTACATCGTTCTGAACAGAAATCATGACAGACGTTCAAAATGTCTTTTTTATTGTTGGTAACAATTCCATCTATTTTTAATTGTGAAAGAGTTGAATTTAGGGCGTGACTTTTCACTTGTTCGTCCTGTTCCACACATTTTTGTCAGGACCTTCTCAAAGCACCTTCTGCCTTGGCTTTATACATTTCATCGAGTTTATTCTGTGACTCTATTAACTTTAAGCTTCTTCTTCATTTAAGCTTCCAGGCTTTAAAGGGCGTATGACAGGTTTTCATGATTTTATGATTTTGAATTTATTCAGTGAATTAATACCAGTTGTACTCATACATTTTAGTTTTACACCAATCAAGCAGCCGTTTGTGGAGAAACGTTGAAAAACATGTTGAAAATCACAGGAAGTGAACAAACTGATGACATCACGCCGGGGAGACAAAGGTTATGCATGATTTACACAAAATAATCAACTTTTTTGACCCTTTAAACATGAATTCAACAAAATAAAGGTGTTCACGTGTGTTTTTATTTGTAAAATAAACAAACCTGTGACATCAGATGAGTTTTGGCCCAGTTTATGGTCATTTCCTAGTGTGATGTCATCATTTACAACCAGGAAGTAAAACAAGAAAACCTAAAAAAAAGTGATAACATTTGGAAAGTATTTTAACAACATTTGAATATATTTATATTAACTGCATTTTTGTCCGACCCGTCAGGGCCCTTTAAACTTCAAAGTGCTGTCATTTCTTAAATAACTTCCTCTTCATTCAAACGTTTAGATTCAGCGCGGAGCCTGCCATGTCTCCTCAAGTATTTAGATGTTTCATATTTAAGAAGCTCCCAATTAGAAGTCACTGCTCCTTTGTCACGAGGAGGAGCTCAGGGCAGAGAACGCTCAGGTTTAAGAGCAGCTCAAGACCCACCTTTTGATTCATATTTAATTTATGTATTTGTTATATTTATTCGTCCCATTTATTGTGTTTACTTACTTTTTTATATTTATTTATTTCCAAGTTCTACTCTAGTTCAATTTATTCACATTTATTCATATTTATTCATATTTATTCACATTTATTCATCAATTCTTCTGTTAATTTTAGGCTCTCCAGTGTTTCCTCTGAGGGGCCCTCTGCACTGGGAGCAGTGGTCGGCTGTGGCCCCTGGGCCCTGGCTCGTGGGCCCCTGGTGGAGGTTTGGTGTGGGCCTCTTCTCTCCTCTGGGCCCTGAGTATTTTATTTATTTATTTATTTGACGGGGACAATGCACATTAATGAACATCAGGATAAAACAGATGTAAATGTGCCGGATTATAGCTCCAAAGCTGCTTTTCATCCGTAGTCCTAGGGCAGGAAAACACATCAAAAATGACAACATGCAACACAAACAGCACAAGGAAAAGTTAAGAGTCTAATGGTCACATGACTGCTTTGTGTTCATGGTTTGTGTTGAGTTTTAAAGCTGATCAGTGCAGGGCTCTCCGTGTGTGCAGAGGAAGACTGTTCAGAGGTCAGGGGCCCTCACAGAGAGAGTGTTCTGTCCAAAGGTTGTTCTTCTGTGGGGCCCTCACAGTCTCCTCTGGAGGAGGCTCTGGTTCTCCTCCTGAAGTCTTAGGTTTGAAAAAGGCAGACAAGGGAGGCGGGGCCAGTCCATGTAGAGCTTTGTAGATGAAACATACTTAAAACTTGTTTAAAATATGACATACATGAAATGAATTAGGTTTTTGGTCTGTGTCCTGTGGCTCCAGACGACCCTCTGCTCCTGGTGCAGGCGGCTCCTCTGATGGTGCTCCTTCTACTGGTGCATCTGTTGTTTCTGTTCTGTTTCATGTTCACGTCTAACATGGTCATTAATTAGAACATAATCACACAAACATGTTCTTTTGTTTGTCCCCGTTTCATACCTGGCTTTTGATTGGCTCTTCTGCTTTGCTCCTCCAGCCCCTTCTTCTGTATTTTCATTTTATTTCTTCTTCGTGTGTCCCCCGGGTGCATCTGTAGAAATACCAGGGACGCCACTTCCTCTTTCCTTTTGCAAATCCAGTGTTGGGAAGAAGTCAGTCGTCTTGTGTAATCCACTGTTTTAAGTGTCTTTCTGTCATTATTTTGTCCTAATTTATCATCACTGCACTGTTATCCTGCCATTTAAGTTCATATTGAGCACCGATGTCGCTCCGTCGTCGTAAATTATTGATTGGAAGAAGGTATTTGTGGAACGCTAACGATGTGATTGTCTCGTCCTGTAGTTTGTGCTGGATCCACACTTAAGCTCATGTCAATCATGTCTCTGTTATCGTCAGCCACATCAAACGGAGACACATCCAAACTTTCCACTGTGTCACGCGCTCCTTATGCACCACACGCAGAAATCTACCCATCGCACAAGTTTACAGATGTTTACAGACGGTTACAGATGCAGCGACTGAAACGCAGACGTGGAACTAGTGGAAAAAAAACAACAAAACACTAAATGGTCACGTTTTCTTTGTGATTTTGGTGTAATTCCTGAGTGATAAAACCTCTTTTCTGAGCACATGGAAATGCTTTAAAGTTTGTGTATAATCCAGATAACGATTATTTGATGACTAAATTAGTTAACAATGATCTCAATAATGGATTAGTTGCGACTTAGTTTGGTGGGAGGGCACCTGTGGTAAATATTTATCCAGTTTCACATCATACAATACAGTAAAATATAGACAAAACTCAAACACTTGTAAAAATCCATAGTTAAAAGTGAGCCTGTACTGTATTATACACTTCAATCACTTTTATTATTTTATTATTTAGTATTATACATGCTAAGGTTATTCACCTTATTTGGCCCCGCCCACTTTTGCCTCTTTTTGCCACAGAGCCACACTCCTGTAGTAAACGCACTCCCGGTTGGACGAGAACCCCGTTGGTGTAAATGGAGAACGAGGGAAAAGTCTCGACGCCAAAACATTCCTTAAAACAGATTGATTTGTGTGAAATGTTTAATGAACACCAGCAACAACACGTCACACGCAGCGACGTCCTGGAGCCCCAAGACGGCTTTTCAGTCCAGTAGAACTTCTTTTCTGTTGAGCTCGTCTGCCCCGCGTGAACTACGACGGAAACAAGATGGCGGCGCCCGCAGCAACTTCCTGAATGAGGTGAACAAAGACCATAGAGTCCCTCACAGCAGTCCCACCCAGACCTCTGCTCGCTTTGTGCTGCTGCAGTCGGTTACAGTTGGTGCTGGGCCACACAATAGTCCAAGAGGGCGGGGCTCGTCTGGTCTGTCCGGCTTCTTTTGGACAAACCTCTGGCAGCAATAAACACAAGGCAAAATGTATGAATAAAAAACGCTCATCTCACCCCAAAGCAACAAAAACCAAAGAACATTTTGAAATCTTTTTGTGTAAAACAGCCCCTGGCGCCCCTCCTTCTTCCCCTGCTCCATCTCTGTTTGTTTTGTGCTTCCTCTGTGAAGTTTTTACTGTAAATGGTCTTAACTTTAAAAATGAGGCTGGACCAATCCTTGACGTGATCCACCTGGAACTCCATAAACCCTTTAATGTAAGAACACAGTGTCATGAATGTGATTCCAGGCACAAATGCTCCCATTGAATCTGGTGATGATTTATGGACTTAAAAACAGCGCCTTTGACGTCACAAAGAATTTGACTGAACAGTATTCTTCAAACAAGAGAATGAAGCTGAACACAACTCCAGCAATGTTTGTAACACAGGGTTAAACGCTCCAGACGATTCTGAACAAAGTGTGTCCTTTAAGGGGAAGGAAAACTAACAGGAAACAAGTCAGCATTTGTCTATTTTTTGCTTCGTACGGTGCCTTTAAATCACTAACAAACTAAGGCTACAACTGAGAGAAAACATCTGAACCTTTTCTGGAGTTTTAAATGATGAAAATGTGGCATGATTGACAGAAATGAGGTAAATGAGTCAAACTGGGGAATGACATTGTTGGAGGCTCGTATTTAATCTCTGGGTTTTGTTTGGTCTAGTTTTTTAGTGAGTGAGGAGAGCGCCCCCTACCTGAGCCTCTGGCCCATGTGCATGAAGAAGAGTCCCACCTGCTGCGACGCCCCCTGGTGGACACAGCCTGCACATGTGAGCCCCCTTTGAAGATATTCTACTGAGCTTCTGATGGAAACCTCTCCTCGCGGTGACTCTGGGCATGTGGTAACCATGGTAACTGTGTTTAAACTGTACTGTGCACATTTATCATAAGGACCTGTGTGAATGAAAGACACTGAGCTGTGGAATAAAGTCACGGTAATGTTGAGTTCAGCTGTTTCTTCACTTCCTCTCACTTCACTTCCTCTCTCCAAAAGCTTCTCCAAACTGTGCAAAGGTTGAGAAAAGTTCCTCTTCTCCTGAAGCCCCGCCCACCTTGACCACAGCCAATAGAGGAACAGCTCTTTTGCAGTTAGAACAGGCAAACAAACGTCTTCCTTCAGACGCACCCTTTTCTCTGGGACACTTTGGACTCTTTGGATCCGCTCAGGTTTGACGAGTTTGATTAGATTCAACACTGGCTTTAGTCCTGGTTTAGTCCTGGTTTAGTCCAGACTTTAGTCCTGGTTTAGTCCTAAATAATAATAATAGTAATACATCAAAATTGAAGTCACTGAGGTGGTTGGCAAGCTCCTTGGTGGCAAAGCTCCGGGGGTGGATGAGATCCGCCCTGAGTATCTTAAGTCTCTGGATGTTGTGGGACTGTCTTGGCTGACACGTCTCTGCAACATCGCGTGGCGGTTTGGGACGGTACCTCTGGACTGGCAGACTGGGGTGGTGGTCCCTCTGTATAAAAAGGGGGGACCGGAGGGTGTGTTCCAACCACAGGGGGATCACACTCCTCAGCCTCCCCAGTAAGGTCTATTCCAGGGTACTGGAGAGGAGAATCCGACCGATAGTCGAACCTCGGATTCAGGAGGAGCCTGTGGTTTTCGTCCCGGTCGTGGAACACTGGACCAGCTCTATACTCTCCATCGGGTGCTCGAGGGTTCATGGGAGTTTGCCCAACCAGTCCACATGTGCTTTGTGGATCTGGAGAAGGCTTTCGACCGTGTGCCCCGGGGCGCCTTGTGGGGGGTGCTCCGGGAGTATGGGGTCCGGGGCCCTTTGCTAAGGGCTGTCCGGTCCTTGTACGACCGGAGCAGGAGCTGTGTTCACATTGCCGGCAGTAAGTCAGACCTGTTCCCGGTGCATGTTGGACTCCAGGGCTGCCCTTTGTCACCGGTTCTGTTCATAATTTTTATGGACAGAATTTCTAGGCGCAGTCAAGGCGTGGAGGGCGTCTGATTTGGGAGCCACAGGATCTCATCTCTGCTGTTTGCAGTTGATGTTGTCCTGATGGCTTCCTCAAATCAGGACCTACAGCATGCACTGGGATGGTTTGCAGCCGAGTGTGAAGCAGCTGGGATGAGGATCAGCACCTCCAAATCCGAGGCCATGGTTCTCGACCGGAAAAAGGTGGCTTGCCCTCTCCGGGTGAGTGGGGAGTCCTTGCCTCAAGTGGAGGAGTTCAAGTATCTTGGGGTCTTGTTCACGAGTGAGGGAAGGATGGAGCGTGAGATTGACAGGCGGATCGGTGCAGCGTCTGCAGTGATGCGGGCGCTGTATCGAACCGTTGTGGTGAAGAGAGAGCTGAGTCGAAAGACAAAGCTCTCGATTTACCGGTCAATCTACTTTCCGACCCTCACCTATGGTCATGAGCTCTGGGTAATGACCCAAAGGACAAGATCGCGGATACAAGCGGTCGAAATGAGCTTCCTCCGCCGGGTGGCTGGGCGCTCCCTTAGAGATAGGGTGAGGAGCTCAGTCACACGGGAGGAGCTCGGAGTAGAGCCGCTGCTCCTCCACATCGAGAGGAGTAGCTGAGGTGGCATCTGTTCCGGATGCCTCCTGGACGCCTCCCTCGGGAGGTGTTCTGGGCATGTCCCACAGGGAGGCGGCTCCGAGGTAGACCCAGGACACGCTGGAGGGACTATGTCTCTCGGCTGGCCTGGGAACGCCTCGGGATCCCCCCGGAGGAGCTGGAGGAAGTGTCTGGGGTGAAGGAAGTCTGGGAGTCCCTGCTTAGACTGCTGCCCCCGCGACCCGGCCCCGGATAAGCGGAAGAAGATGGAGATGGCATCAAAATTGTATAGCGCTTTTTTGGACACTCAAAGACGCTTTACATAAACAGACAAAACAACATAAATTTAAACAAAAGCCAGTTTGAACAGGTGGGTCTTAAGGAGTGATTTGAATGTCTGCAGTGAGTCCAAGTTCCTGATGGTTGTGGAAGTGAGTTCCAGAGGGCGGGGGCAGCAGCGGCGAAGGCTCTGTCCCCCAAGGTCTGGTGCTTAGTGCGGGTGATGGGAGTGAGGAGGTTGGTGTCAGCAGAGCGGAGGCGGCGGGTGGGACAGTACGGGTGGAGTAGGTCGGTGAGTCCTGGGTTTAGTCCAGACTTTAGACCTGGTTTAGTCCTGGACGTGATCTGGCGCTTCACGACTCGGGGCTCTGATGTGCCAGATGACCATAAACTTTGGACAACTAGTGAAAAGGTTCTCTTATCTTTGTTTCCTAGCATAGGTGTAGGTAAAGTAATGTTAAGAATAGAAACTCTCAGTTATCGATTCTCGTCTTTCGTCAATAACACCATCTCTGTTATTTCAGCACAAAGAGAGGAGTTGCATGCCCTACGCGCGGTGGCACTTGTATCGCATTGTACTCGATCAGATCATGGGGAGCCTGGGAGGGGTGTGCCAAATAATTGGGACCTTGTGTTGTACATTTATTCCTGCTAATGATGAAGATGGTGGAGCAATCCAACAAGGTATCGCTAACTTAACCAAACTCCGTGACCTGTTGGAGTCACAAGCCCTTCATTTTCTGGGCTTGGATGGGTTCTCTCTTCCTGGCGTGACATACTCATCTATTATTGCCGTAGTGGTCATGGTTATATGGTGTTATACCCTGTCTCTTTAAATCTATTAATAGACTGGCGTCCTCTCAATTGGTTTCCATTCAAATGTCAGGGTCTGTACAAGACACAACCCTTTTCAACATAGACACAGACTACGTTAGTGATTCAGATGATGAGTCAATTATTAGAGGCCTGAGACTGAAGAAAATTAATGGTTGATTTGGGGTTAATAGGCTGAACATCACAAGGTTTTGATTAATGGGACATTATTGTTAATAAGTGTTTTAATTCTCCTGATCAATCAATCTATTTTGTAGCCTTTAGCTTTAGCTCGTAACTCAGGGTGCTAACCCCTACAAAAACAGCTGCATGTGCATCTTTTCCACAATCTGATTTTATTATTTTTACTTGGTTGTTTATCGTATTGTATTTGTGCTCTTGTTTTGCGGTCATGTGAGGATGAGACGGTAATGGTTTAAAGTCCCAGGCCAGAGTGGTACTCATAGCCTGTACAGGTGTTAGGAATGTTTCTTCTCTGAAGGTTTTCGCTTTTGCTGATGTTTATTTGTTGTTTTTTATCTTTATTTTAACTTTTCAGGTTGTCCATCGACATTTTGGGATTGATTAATAATAAAAACAAGGTTTTCTTTTAATAAAGAGGAGGGATACTGTTGTGGGACAAAACTGTCATGTCTTTGTATGTTTTCTTAAGTGTGAAGACTTGAACAGTCACTTGAAGGTTACAGGTTATTGTGTCTGAGAAATGGGACACTGTGTCTCTTGCTGATCAATGTGTGAGACAAAACCTCGGCCTCATGTTCATTTTAGTTATGTCTGATGTCTCCATTTCTGGGGTATTTAAGCATGTGTTTTATTATTGTTCGGGCTCCTTTTTGCTTTTTGGAATCGGAGAGGGAGAGATCTTTTTTGTCAGGGACAGACTTTATTTCACTGTGCACATGTAAAATAAACCTGATCATTTGAAATAGACAGAGCTTCTTCTCATTACTTTATTTCTAATAACTTGTAAAGAAAATCCACAACAGTACAGATTTATTTAGGCCTGAGTTAGTCCTGGTTTATTTCCTGGTTCTAGGCCTTGTTATGTCATTAGTTTAATCATAACTTCAATTGTAATTTACTAATAATTAATGTATTTGTTCTGAATTCACTATTTTACTATTTGTATAAATGAATATATTTCATGTTTAACTTACTTTGTCCTTTTTTGTCAGATGTTTGGTGCATTTAGTTAATTTGATTGTTGTAGTTCTATTTAGATAATTGACATATTGATAGATTTTCTTTCTCTATTTGAATCATTTACTATTTAATTTGTTATTTCTTTTCTCTCTCTCATAATTGTCTGATTTCAGTGGATGTTTTATAATGTGTGTGTTTATGTATGTATGTATGTATAATGTTTATAATGTGAGTGTAGAGCTTGACTTGTGTCTGTAGGTGGCAGTGTGGGACTCTAAACCCAAATAAATGGAGCTCAAATAAATGTTCCTGTTTTGCTCCTTTTGGTTTAGACTGAATTTGTAACAGCTTTTAGTCCAGTTTGAGTCTCATTTATTCCAGTTTGATGTGAATGTGTTTTCTTAAAATTGTGTCTTGATTTAAATAAATGTAAGATTGAATGTGTTTGACAGAGTGGAGCGGCCGGGTCCAGAGGTCAGAGGTCAGCTCCATCAGACACAGCTGGACTCCATATTTAAGGTCTGTCATTCACTAAAGTTTGGAAATGTTCAGATGAAGGAGAACTTTATTCACACAGATCAGAATCAGAAAGAATTTTATTGTCATTGTCAGTGAACAAACTTCACAAACTTGCTTTGGTGTAAGGTGCAACATATGACATTAATAATAATAATAATAATAATAAATATAGCCGCAAGCGGCAATGATCGGCCCTCGCCAGCGCCACGCCGCCGCCCCGCAACGCCAGAGGGGGGCGCTTACGCGCCCCAATTTCCCTCCTCATAAAATACCTGCTACCGAATCCGTGGCGCTACCGCGCCTCCTACTTCTCATATTTCACAGAAAATGTGTAAAAATTGGTCAAGGTTTGCGGCTGCGCCGCACAAAGACTGTAATACTTGTGCTAAAATCCTGGATAACTTTAGATGGCCCACTCCTCAAGATCATTTTCACCAAATTTCAGGTTGATCGGGCTCACGCCCGAGGAGGAGTTCATTAAAGTACAAAGTTTCATTGGAGTGATTTTGCATTTTCCCCATAGGAATAACATGGGATTTTTCCGTCATTTTTACAAGTTTGGACAATATTTGCGGCCGCGCCACGGAGACCATAATACCTATCCAAATAATGTGGATAACTTTGATGTCCCACTCCTCAGGATGATTATCACCAAGTTTCAGGTTGATCGGGCTTACGCCCGAGGAGGAGTTCGTTAAAGTACAAAGTTTAATTTGAGAGATTTAGAGATTTTCCCATAGGAATAACATGGGGTTTTTCTGTCTTTTCTAAAATATTGGCAAAATTAGCGGCTTTGCCGCACAGAGACCGTAATACTTATCCCAACGATTTGGATAACTTTTAGTGCCCCACTCCTCAGAAAGATGTTCACCAAATTTGAGGTTAGTCGGGCTTACGCCCAAGGAGGAGTTCGTTAAAATGCATAGGAAAAAAATATGCAAATTTGAGACATTTGTCGATTTTCCCATAGGAATAACATGGGGTGTTTTGGTCATTGGTACGGCTTCGCCGTACAAAATATGACATGGGTCTCATTGGCTTTTTTGATCGGTAGGCCAAAATGAAATTTTGTGCAAAATTTCAAAAAATTCTAAATAACTAAATTTTTTGCTTCCCATATAAAAGTTTGCTTTGATCTGTAGGGGGCGCTAACGCGCCAAATTTAATTTTTTCACCTCTAATAGGTTTCAGACAGTGAGTTTAACAACTCATTCAAATTTGATGCAATTCGGACTTTATATGTGCAAATGGGAGCAAAATTTAAAATTTGAAAATTTCAGGAATTCTGGCCAAATTTTGTGGCTTCGCCGCACAGAGACCGTAAAAGTTAGGTTCATGATTTGGATAACTTTTGATGCCACACTCCTCAACTTCATTTTCACCAAATTTCAGCTTGTTCGGTTAAACGCCCTGGGAGGAGTTCGTAAAAGTACGAAGTATAAAAAAAACGCTGAGTCAGGTTTAGCGAATTTTCATCCAATATGGCCGACAAATGGTTGGGCGGACGGCGTTGCCGTAATAATATTTTTTGCTTCTCTTGGCACTATCTACCTCTCTGCCAAGTTTCATGACTCTACGATAAAAATTCTTTTTGGCACTTTCCTATCCCGCAATGCATTTTTGTACACTTGGGGGCGCTGACGCGCCATATTTTTGAATTTTGTAAATCGGAAATAGCCAGAATGTACAGAGGCACGATTTTTAGAGGTGTGCAAATTTTCCTGAGACTTCGTCAATGTTCACTGGGTGAAAAATAGGGGGGTTGGTCCCAAGAAGAAGAAAGAAGAAAGAAGAAGAAGAATAATATTCCGATGCGAAAACAATGTTTCCCCTTTTTTTTAGTTCACAAACTATACATTTTGAAAGCGTGCGCTTTCCTACGTTTTGGTATGGGTCCCTGGTCACTGGCGGACACTTTCGAGATTTTTCAGTGGGCTCCGCCCACTTTCTGTTATTGGCCCTATTTACAATAGTAATGTTCCATTTTTACATTACATTGTTATATGCACCGGAACGTGCACGAGTTGGGGAACGCATTAGTGGCCGACTCAGCGCGCACGGCGCTTTAGCGTGGGGATGACGACAGCCGCGACCGTCATCCCCACGCAAAGCTTCGTTAGTGCGCACTTCGCAAGCTTTTCGCACGGGCTTCGCCCGTTTACAGCGATAATGTTCAATTTTCCCACTACTAATTGGTATGCACGGAACGTGCATGAGTTGGGAATGCGTTAGTGAGTGTTTAGAGCGGCGGCGCTTAAGGCTGATTTAAATGCGCGCCGTGCGCACTTCGCAGTGCCGTGCGCGCACGGCACTGCGAAACTAATAGGCCTCTCGCCAGCTTGTGGCGCTCGGGCCTAATAATATAAACCCATGAGGTGCCAATGGCCGATAACTCTGCCGATATATTTAGCTCGATGTTTGTCAAGTCTTTTGGTGATGAAGGCTGGTCCAACTTGAAAGACCCAGGAAAAAAGAAGCAAGTCTCCACTCAGCTTCAGACTTTTATTTCTTTCAGCTTCAGACTTTTATTTCTTTCAGCTTCAGACTTTTATTTCTTTCAGCTTCAGACTTTTATTTCTTTCAGCTTCAGACTTTTATTTCTTTCAGCTTCAGACTTTTATTTCTTTCAGCTTCAGACTTTTATTTCTTTACTCTTCAGCTGTAGCAGGTCGAAAACCTTTAAACAAACGTAAAACAAAGGCACTTAATTTATGTTTACTTTTTAACCTTTCCAGTTGTATTTACTCATTTAAATAACTCTTCATAGCAACTAAATGCACTTTATTAATTAAATCATATTTTTATACAAATGTTATAAATTTATTCTATGTTTCAACTTTCTAGAATATCAACTATTTTAATAAATGGTACTTATTTATTTTAACACTTTCATGTATTTATGCATTCATTTGAACTATTTTTATATATTTATTTTAATGTTATTTATTTATTCGTTAGCAGCTATCAATAACTTTTAATCAATAAACTGTGTTTTTTACAAATGTAGCTTTTTAATCAGTCATTTACGCCTGATGCACACTGACTCCGGTCCGGCTCCGGTTCGGGACCCGCGCGGGTCAAGACTTCGAAGAATCCGCAAGAAGTCCGCAGCGGTCTGGTGCGGCTTTCATGTCATTTGACGAGTGTTTCTCGCGTGAAACCACGTGAATCTACGTGGCTTTCGTCAAAAACGGACCACAGTGAACCGGAGCTGGTGTGACAGGCGTCTGCAAGAGACCCGCACGGGTCCTGGACCACAACCGGACTGGACTCAGTGTACACTAGGCGTCAATAGAAACAAATAATTGTATTACTTTAAACAATTGACTTTCTCTACATTTCTTACAAATTAATGTGATCAAACTTTGCTCAAATAAAATGTACTTTACTACTTTACCACAATCACTTTAGATCAATTATTAACTCAAATTTGGACTTTGGAATTTATTTCAATGTAATTCATGAACAGAGCAAAGTCCCCCACATTAATATTAAACTAAAACACAACTCTGAATATTTAGTTTGAACAAAGGCAGCTCATGTGACGAGCCAAATGAATCCTACATTTAAATCCTACAAATAAAACTGTTAAACTGTTCTTTCAGGATCGTTTGCCTTGTGTTGAGTGAAACGACTAAAAGAAAAGTGTTTTGAAGGTTTCCACACTCAGCGGGAGCACATTTGTGTTTGTCCTTTAAAGTCCATCTGAAGGTTCCACTGTTTGTATCATTGACTCAGTTTGGTGGGAGGGCATCTGGGCTAAATATGAACATCTGTCAAGATGGAGTTTGAGAAGAAAATTTTGAAAAATATAAAATACTCTGGAACCTGTCCTTCTGCTCCTGTCCTTCTGCTCCTGTCCTTTTGCTCCTGTCCTTCTGCTCCTGTCTGCCCCTGTCCTTCTGCACCTGTCCTTCTGCTCCTGTCCTTCTGCTCCTGTCCTTCTGCACCTGTCCTTCTGCTCCTGTCCTTCTGCTCCTGTCCTTCTGCTCCTGTCCTTCTGCACCTGTCCTTCTGCACCTGTCCTTCTGCACCTGTCCTTCTGCTCCTGTCCTTCTGCTCCTGTCCTTCTGCACCTGTTTGCTCCTGTCCTTCTGCTCCTGTCCTTCTGCTCCTGTCCCTCTGCTCCTGTCCCTCTGCTCCTGTCCTTCTGCTCCTGTCCTTCTGCTCCTGTCCTTCTGCTCCTGTCCTTCTGCTCCTGTCCTTCTGCTCCTGTCCTTCTGCTCCTGTCCTCCTGCTCCTGTCCTCCTGCTCCTGTCCTTCTGCTCCTGTCCTTCTGCACCTGTCCTTCTGCACCTGTCCTTCTGCTCCTGTCCTTCTGCTCCTGTCCTTCTGCTCCTGTCCTTCTGCTCCTGTCTCTCTTGTTATTGTTTAGTGAAGTGTCTTTGAGTTTCCTGAAAATAGAATCAAATGTATAAAGTGTAAAGTCTGAGTGTTGGACTAAAATGTGACAGTTGTAGATAACAGTGGTGTAAATTGTAAACATGTGACGGTGAGTTTGTCTTTAGTCCTGGTTCAGTCCTGATCAGAACATGAGCATTCCTCTCCTCCATGTTTGTGTCCTGCTCATTTCAGCCGTGTCAGACTGAATGAGGCCCACACACAGCCACAGAGCTCAGCAGCAGCCTCCTGTCACTCACCTGTGTGAAGCCCCGCCCACCTGGACCGCAGCCAATAGAGGAGCGGCTCTGAGTCGCTCCAGGAAGAACAAGCAAACAAACCTGTTCCTTCAGACGCACCCTTTTCTCTGGGACACTTTGGACTCTTTGGATCCGCTCAGGTTTGACGACTTTGATTAGATTAAACTCTGGCTTTAGTCCTGGTTTAGACCTGGTTTAGTCCTGGTTTGGACCTGGTTTAGTCCAGACTTTAGACCTGGTTTAGTTCTGGTTTAGTCCTGGGTTTAGTCCAGACTTTAGACCTGGTTTAGTCCTGGTTTGGTGCAGATTTATTTAGGCCTGAGTTAGTCCTGGTTTATTTCCTGGTTCTAGGCCTTGTTATGTCATTAGTTTAATCATAACTTCAATTGTAATTTACTAATAATTAATGTATTTGGTCTGAATTCACTATTTTACTATTTGTATAAATGAATATATTTCATGTTTAACTTACTTTATCCTTTTTTGTCAGCTGTATGGTGCATTTAGTTAATTTGATTGTTGTAGTTCTATTTAGATAATTTACATATTGATAGATTTTCCTTCTCTATTTTAATCATTCACTATTTAATTTGTTTTTTCCTTTTTTCTCTCTCATAATTGTCTGATTTCAGTGGATGTTTTATAATTTGAGTGTAGAGCTTGACTTGTGTCTGTAGGTGGCAGTGTGGGACTCTAAACCCAAATAAATGGAGCTCAAATAAATGTTCCTGTTTTGGTCCTTTTGGTTTAGACTGAATTTGTAACAGCTTTTAGTCCAGTTTGAGTCTCATTTATCCCAGTTTGTTGTGAATGTGTTTTCTTAAAATTGTGTCTTGATTGAAATAAATGTAAGATTGAATGTGTTTGACAGAGTGGAGCGGCCGGGTCCAGAGGTCTCCAGAGGTCAGCTCCATCAGACACAGCTGGACTCCATATTTAAGGTCTGTCATTCACTAAAGTTTGGAAATGTTCAGATGAAGGAGAACTTTCAGGTGGGGTCATCATTATTAGGTTCGTATAAGTTTACATTTGTAAACTTGCAGTTGGATATGATGGAACTGATGATGACATATCGTCCCTCGGGGTCAGTTATGGCTGATGTCAAGTTGAATCGGAGTTTATTGTGAATTCATATTGAAACACCTCTCTGTCTGCTGTTCTATGTGGAAGAGTAAATGTTGTTCTAGTCTTTGAAATGTAAATGATCTAAGTCTGCATTTGATAGGTGTGTTTCTTGTAAAAGGCATATATCTGGCTTTATGGTTTGAAGATGATTAAAAATTCTTAGTTTTTTTGCCTGTGTTCAGATGCCACATGTAACAAATGTTAATGTATTTTGTGTCTGTGGAAACATATATTAATGTGAAATTAATTTAATTTTTGACCAGAACAGCACAGTAAATAGCTATGCTGTTCATGATTTAGAGATCTGAGACGAAGCATAGATAAGGGGGACAGAAAAGGACAGGTATGCAAAAAACAGTCTTTTAGTGAGTGCAGAAAAGATGGTGAACACAGAGAAGAGTTTTGGTGCAAAAGATAAAGAAGTGATGGATAAGGAGAGGGGAGTACAGGGTTAACGAGCCTGTAGTTTGTGTTGTTTTGTTCCATTCCATGAGAGATTAATGCCATATTTATGTGTAGGTGAAAGAGCAAAGTAAAAAGTGATTAGAGTAAATTGTAATTATGTCCTGTGGGGATGTTTTGTGTGTTGTTTGTTTTTCCCTCTATTTTGTCTATAGTTAATCAGTGAATCAGTAGAGCCATTGTGTTATTTCCGCATCACGAAAAAGCTACAGTTATTATTGATTTCTTTCCTTGTTGGATCATGTTTTTACGGATTGGGTAGAGTTTTTGGCGCCTTTGAATTATTTCTTTTGGGTATTGGTCGTTCATTCCAAATGGAGTTCCTTTGAGCTGTCTTCCTTGGTTCTGTTCCTGTTGTTTTTGTTCATAATGTTGGTAACAATTGGGCGGGTCGTTTATGGTCCGTGTTTTTTGCTCCCATGCGGTGCACACGATGGAATGTGATGGAGTCTGATGCTGTGGCTGGAAGTTTGAGTTGTGTTGTAAAAAAGTCCTTGATCAGTTTTTGGGGATCCTCCGATGGTTGCTCCGGTGTGCCGTTGAAGACCAGGTTGTCCCTCGTGCTGCGTGTCTGCAGGTCTGATATGGTTTCTTTCATGGCCTTATTTTCCGCGGTGATGGTGTTGAGTCAATGGTGAGTGAGTGAGTTCTTGACTGTTTTCAAGACTGTGTCGGAGAGTTGTTGTGGATTTCTAAATAAAACAAGTAAAAACACTAAAAAAGGTCAGGAGAGAATGAGTCTGATCAAAGAGTTGATTTATTCACTGGTACCAAAGTGAATTTCGTCTGTCCCTAACAGAGTAATCTCTCCCTGTACGACGGATACAACACATTCAGAGTATAAGCGCTTTATACTCAGAGATAACACATCATGAAGACACAACATACAATTATCACATAATAGTCAAAACATAAACACATTACACAAGACAAGGAGGAAGATTAGATTATGATATAAATGACATTTATCTAAATAAGTGACCTGGGTCAAATGGGCTCCAGCGGCAGAACAAACACAAGATACGACTATGTTAAAGTCGAAGTTAACCTTAGCAGTTTAGAATGAGTGAAACCCCAATATCTGCGACTACAGAGCGGGGAATTCCTTATGCAGCAGTTCAATGAGTGAGATTCTGTTGTCCATAGCAGTGAGTTTAAGTTCAATCGCGGTGAGAATTACTGCGATGTCAGAGGAGCATGCCGGGTCTGCGGGTGTGTTTGTGTCGGCGGTACCTGTGTCTGGTGACGAAGCCGTGTGTAATCTTTTCTTTTTGTTACCAGGAGTAGAGTTGTTGACAGCGGGGGTAGTTAGGTCCTGTTCCATGGCGCACAGTCTGGCAAAGCAGTCATCGATGTAGACCTCGAGTGATTCCAGTGATTCCAGGGTTTGTGGTGCTGCGGAGGCAAAATGAGTGGGTTTCTTTACAGGAAGATGCCTAAATATACGGGCACAGCAGACCGTTTTATTCAGAGAACGGCAAAAGTTTTGCTGGTATCTGTTCTTTTTTGTTGTTTTGTTGTTTTGTTTTTTGTTGTTCTTTTTTGTTGTTTGTTGTTGTTGTTTGTTGTTTGTTGTTTACGTGTGGTGACAGGTTGAATTATTTGTGGGGAAAGTGAACTATTGTAAAAGTCTAATTCGTCTGCAGCAGCTCCATGTCCTACAGCTTTAAACAGGGGGTTTCATTCATGACAGTGGGGCAGGTGGGGACTCCATGAATTAATTAATCTGTACAATAAATATTTTTGGAAATGAATACTCTGTTTTGACGTTATTAAGTTATTTGAATAATACACGTCTGGACCATTTGAACACAGAATGTCTTATTTCTTAATGAAGTCATGAATAATTCCTGCTGCAGTGATTTGTGTGAACCTGGGCTGGTTCAGGTCAAACTGTGATGGGGCGCCCTCTGCTGGAGCTCAGAGCTACTACACCTCAGTCACAGAGGCAGGGGGCGGAGTCAGAGCGGTCACATGACTCCAGGTGAACAGGTCCGACAGGTGAACAGGTCCGACAGGTGAGAGAGTGACAGTTTCACAGAGACAGTGACGCAGTAAGTTTCTCACATTTAGACTTTATTTTTGATTGAAATTTAAGATCCTAAAGACAAATAACTGATAATGGTTTAGACCTGGTTTAGTCCTAGTTTAGTCCTGGTTTAGACCTGGTTTAGACCTGGTTTAGACCTAGTTTAGTCCTAGATAACGTCCAGTCACATTGAAACCAATCTGAAACTTGCTGTGCTTAATGTCAGATCATTATGTAACAAATCACTTTTAATTATTCATTCATTCATTCATTTTCTACCGCTTATTCCCGTTAGGGGTCGCGGGTGACTGGAGCCTATCCCAGTGACTTTGGGCCTTAGGCGGGGTACACCCTGGACAGTGGCCAACTCGTCGCAGGGCTAACACAGAGAGACAGAGACATTGACAGACAACCATTCACTCTCACATTCATTCACTAGGGACAATTTAGAGTTCTCAATTAACCTACACAGTCATGTCTTTGGACGGTGGGAGGAAGCCGGAGAACCCGGAGAGAACCCACGGTAACACGGGGAGGACATGCAGACTCCACCCAGAGAGATCGTGTGATGTTAGGGTGGTTCGGAATTCGAAACCACGATGTTGGGGTGGTCTGGGATTCGAACCCCGATCTCCTTGTTGAGAGGCAGAAGCTCTAGCCGCTCTGCCACCGTGCACCCCTCACTTTTAATTAATGATTTTATATCTTCTTATAATCTTGATTTTATGTTTTTAACTGAAACATGGCTTGACAAAAACACAGGGGATGTAGTTCTAATAGAAGCGACTCCACCGAGCTTCAAGTTTGAATCTGAAACATGTGACAACAAAAAGGGTGGAGGTGTCTGTGCAGTTTTTAGAGATAAAATAGTTACCCAGAGGTTGTCTTTTGGGGTGTTTTCATCATTTGAGTATTTATCTTTTAAAATGGAGCTAAAACAGTCTCCCTCCATACTCTACATTGTCCTGTACGAGCCTCCCCAGCACTGCCAAGGTTTTATTGATGATTTTACTGAGATGCTTTCAGTTGTATGCACAGACTTTGACGGTTTGGTCATTACAGGTGATTTCAATGTTCACGTGGATAATGTTTGCGACAGAAACGCTAAAGAGCTTGATGCTGTCCTTGAAACCTTTGGTCTTACTCAGCATGTGAGTGGCCCCACCCACAGCAGAGGACACACTCTGGACCTGATAATTACTAAAGGGGTTAATATTTCAAACGTCAGTGTGGTCGATGTGGCACTGTCTGATCATTTCTGTGTTTTCTTTGACCTGTCTGTTTTTCCCAAATCACCGACTGGTCCTGCAGTTGTTCGGAGGAGACACATAAATGACAGCACAAGTGCACTCATCATTGAAATGATAAACTTTGAAAATCCTTCATGTTCAAATGTTGACGACTTTTTAAATTCTGTTACATCTAATGTCTTGAATGTTCTGGACACCATTGCTCCTATGAAGGTTAAAATGGTTAAAAATAAGCAGAAGGCGCCATGGAGGAATAATGAGTCAGTCAGGGCACAGAAAAGGGAGTGCCGCAGGGCTGAGCGAAAATGGCGCAAGTCAAAGCTCCAGATTCATAAAGAAATTTATAGAGAAAGGTTGTACATGTACAACCTCATTTTATGTAAAACAAGGGAAGGATTTTTTTCTGAAATTATTTGAAATTGCAGTAATAACTTGCGTGTTCTGTTTGCAACAGTAAACAGACTAACAAACCCTCCAATTCTGCTGCCATTAGAACTAATTTCCACAGCTAAGTGCAATGAGTTTGCAGTATTCTTTAATGACAAGGTTCAGGGCATTAAAAATGCCATAAATTCCACAGTGCAAATAATAACTTTAAAACCACCTACACATTTAGAGCTGACTCAGTTTGCACCTGTAACTGACAAAACTGTCCAAGAGATCATCACCAGTCTGAGTTCTTCTACATGCTGCCTCGGTGTGTTACCCACCAGATTTCTAAAGTCTGTTCTGAGCACTTTGTTAACACCACTCACTCACATAGTTAACATGTCGCTTCAATCTGGAACATTCCCAAGGGCCTTGAAAACTGCGGTCATTAAGCCTCTCCTAAAGAAGAGCAGTCTTGATGCCTCAGAACTGAAAAATTATCGGCCCATCTCAAATCTGCCATTTTTAGGCAAAGTCCTTGAAAAGGTTTTTTACCAACAGCTCACTGACTTCCTCTTAATAAACAACTCATTTGATGTTTTCCAGTCAGGTTTTAGACCTCATCACAGCACTGAGACTGCCCTTATCAAGGTGACAAATGACATCCGCCTGAACACTGACGTGGGCAAAGCCTCAGTCTTAATTCTGTTAGATCTGAGCGCTGCTTTTGACACTGTCGATCATGGGATCCTCCTACAGAGACTAGAGGACTGGGAGGGCATCACTGGCACTGCCCTAAATTGGCTGAAGTCCTACCTTGAGGACAGGGAGTACTTTGTTGAGATTGGTAACTGTGTCTCAGACCACGTGAGCTTGACCTGTGGGGTGCCCCAAGGGTCAATCCTGGGACCCCTTCTGTTCAACCTCTATATGCTGCCCTTAGGTCAGTTAATACTCAGTACAAATGTGTCTTATCACAACTACGCAGACGACACTCAGATCTATGTCTCACTGACGGCAGGTGAATATGGACCAGTGGATTCACTCTGTCACTGCATCCAACAGATCAGCGTGTGGATGCAAAACAATTTTCTTCAGCTAAACTCAGACAAGACTGAAATCATCGTTTGGGCCGCAGAAACAGAGAGAAAGTGTCAGCAGTCACCTCCTGTCTCTCGCTCTAAAACCGACAAATCAAGTTAGAAATCTGGGGTAATAATGGACTCAGACCTGAACTTTAACAGCCACATCAAATCAATAACATCAACAGCCTTTTACCACCTAAAAATATGTCCAAAATTAAAGGTATAGTGTCTAAACCTGACTTATCCATGCATTTGTCTCCAGTAGGTTAGACCAGGGATTCCCAAACTTTTCTGGCCGGGACCCCCAAAATAGCCATACAACCGACTCGGGACCCCCAAAGCAAAATGAAAATGACATGTTAAATCAGGTTTAATATTGGTTATTTGAATAGTTTGTTGTCTTATACCGGTATTAATTAAAAAACAGAGCAAATTCAATGTCATATTCATTAAAATTACATCTTGAAATCATCTCGCGACCCCCAGCACACCCCTCGCGACCTCCCGAGGGGTCCCGACCCCCACTTTGAGAACCACTGGGTTAGACTACTGCAACGGCCTGTTCACTGGCCTCTCCAAACGAGCTGTAAAACAGCTGCAGTACATCCAGAACGCTGCTGCTCGGGTCCTGACAAGAACCAGGAAGTACGATCACATTAGTCCTGTGCTCAGGTCTCTGCACTGGCTTCCTGTGGCTCAGAGAATTGACTTTAAAGCAGCTCTGCTTGTGTTCAAGTCTCTCCACGGCCAAGCACCAAAGTACATCTCTGACATGTTAGTGCCATATGAACAATCTCGTACGCTGAGGACCTCAGGGACCAGCCTCCTGCAGGTGCCTAGAGTCAGGACTAAACATGGGGAATCAGCATTTCAGTTTTTTGCAGCTAAAATCTGGAACAGTCTCCCTGAAGATGTGAGACAGGCCTCCACTCTGACAATGTTTAAATCCAGGCTAAAAACAGTTCTGTTTAGACGTGCATACGACTGAAAGATCTATCTGCACTCTTCTCTTTTAAAGCACTTTATTTTAAAATGATTTTAAAATGATTCTGTGTCTTTTTGTGTTTTGTGATTTTAATGCAACTTTTTCCTGTTTATGTAAAGCACTTTGAATTGCCCTGTGTACGAATTGTGCTCTACAAATAAACTTGCCTTGCCTTGCCTTGCCTTGCCTAATTTAGTCTTTGTTTAGTCCCGGTTTAGTCCTGGTTTGGTCCTGGTTTAGACCTGGTTTAGACCTAGTTTAGTCCTATTTAGTCTTTGTTTAGTCCTGGTTTAGTCCTGGTTTAGACCTGGTTTGGACCAAACATGTGCCTCATGTTGTTGTTCAATAGAATTGATGTCACTTAAATTAGGATTCACACTCACACACAGAGCTTCAGTTCAGACCAGGTTAAGAACTAGTGACGTTCTGTTTGGATGTTTTTAATCAGGTCTAATCCTGACCTGCTCCATTAAGGAAGTAGAATATTTAAAAAGGACAAAGAGTGTAATGTGCTCATGTGACCAGCAGAGGGAGACACAGTGACTCTGGAGAACAGAGACATCTACAACATGGACCCAGCTGGACCTGGACCTGGACCTGGACCTGGACCTGGACCCAGCTCTGTGTCTCTGAAGAGTGACCGCTCCAAAAACCGTCCTCCACACTTTGCAGAAGCTCCTCCTGCAAAGAAGAGGTGAGACATTTCAGATTATTGAACCTGAACTCAGTTTTTTGTTGCAAAGAGAAGAATTCAAATAAAAGCTTGAATGTTGGACTGAACCAGAGTCGCCTGAACTGAAGTCACACCTGGACAGGGCTCTCAAGTCTCACACACTGACCGTGTCACACGCCACACCTTGCATTTCTCTCACTGAAAATTCAGGCCAAATATTGAAGAATTTGACCTCAACAGAGTCACAAATGTATGTGATTTAAATAGTGTTTTGTGGTGTTTTAACAGCTCTAATCAGTTGGTAGCATCTGACATTTTCCGCCTCCTTTTACAGAAAAATAACATCCAAAAATATTGTTCTCATTCGGCTGAAGCCGGTCGCTCAGCTGTGAGTTGTTGAAGTGCACTGACTCACAGTCCAACCTTTTCACAATAAAGTCCTCTCTGCAGGTGGAAAACACTTTTATCTTGAAAGCACCACACGAGAACAGTTTAGTGTTTATCTGTGAACCTGACGTCACAGACGCCATGAAACTTTACTGAGACTTTATGGTTCAAGGACAGGACTTTGGCTCAGAAAACACAGCCCCCGTGTCCCCCTCGTTCTCCTCTGGCCCGTGTGTGTCCTGTCTCTCCCCCGTGTCCCCCTCGTTCTCCTCTGGCCCGTGTGTGTCCTGTCTCTCCCCCGTGTCCCCCTCGTTCTCCTCTGGCCCGTGTGTGTCCTCCTGTGTCCCCCTCGTCCTCCTCTGGCCCGTGTGTGTCCTCCTGTCTCTCCCCCGTGTCCCCCTCGTTCTCCTCTGGCCCGTGTGTGTCCTCCTGTCTCTCCCCCGTGTCCCCCTCGTTCTCCTCTGGCCCATGTGTGTCCTCCTGTCTCTCCCCAGTGTCCCCCTCGTTCTCCTCTGGCCTGTGTGTGTCCTCCTGTCTCTCCCCCGTGTCCCCCTCGTTCTCCTGTCTCTCCCCCGTGTCCCCCTCGTTCTCCTCTGGCCCGTGTGTGTCCTGTCTCTCCCCCGTGTCCCCCTCGTTCTCCTCTGGCCTGTGTGTGTCCTGTCTCTCCCCCGTGTCCCCCTCGTTCTCCTCTGGCCCGTTTGTGTCCTCCTGTCTCTCCCCCGTGTCCCCCTCGTTCTCCACTCTGGGGACTAACAATAGTCCAGCATTTTGAGAACGAAGAGCTCTGTTTGAAACTCTGCAGGAACTCAGTTCACGTAACTCCGGTTCTACACGTGCGTGGACCCGGGTCGGGTTCGGACAGTATCCGCGTGGACCCTGGTCGGGTTCGGACAGTATCCGCGTGGTCCCGGGTCGGGTTCGGTTCGAATCTTGCAGCAAATGACTCGGGCTCGGACAGTATACGCGCGGGCTCGGCGGGTCGGTTTTGAATTTTTGTGCCCGATGGATGGTTATCTCGGTCATTTGAGCTAAAATTTAACCCCCAAGCAACAAAATGAGTCAGAAACAAGACAATACCAGGAATCCTACAGCTCTAATGAGGCAATGAAGCGTTCAAAGCTGCTTCGTTGCTTAGAGACCAAGCACCCGCGATTAAAAGACAAGCCCCTGGACTATTTTGAAAGAAAAAAAAACAGGTACACAGTGGATTCACGTTCATTATGATAAACGCCCCCTCCCCTACCGGGCCGCAGTAAAATTGTCAAGCGTTGACCGGTCCGCGGTGATAAAAAGGTTGGGGACCTCTGGTTTAGGGAACAATCAACCTTTCAGTTATGTGTGGGAGGGTAAGATAGTTTTTGTATAATTCATGGATTAACAATAAAGTGTGGAGAACGATCAACTCGTAAACAGAATACACTCACCGGATGTGACGTCACCGGAAATCTATCTAATCTACACAGAACTCTACACAGAACACACAGGTGCACTCCACGTCCCGGGGCAGTGTAGTGTTCATACGTGTTTAGTCCTGTCTGAGTCACATGATCAGGTCTGTTCTGTTTCAGGAGGAGGTTGGATCCAGACCCAGGGCCTCGCTGTGAGTCTGTGACCAGCCACCGGTCCAAGAATCACCCTTTAAACTTTAAATCTGGAGCGGGGCGTTCTCTCGGGTGAGGAGCCTCTGGGATCTGAGTGGGTGTGGTTTAGCCGCAGGACAGCAGGGGGCGCTCTGCTCCGTTTATGAGTCATTGTTCATTTAAAAGTGTCTGTGGACTCACCTGTTCTGTCTCTGACAGAGATCCAGACCTAGAGCCCAGGACGGAGGCCCCGCTGGACCTGATATTCACCGTGAGTCCCCCCTTTGTCCCCCCTGAGTCCCCCCCCTGTGTGCCCCCTGGTTCCCACCTGTGTCCCCCCTGTGTGTCCCCTGTGTCCCACATGTGTCCTCCATGTATCCCCCTGTGTCCCACCTGTGCCCCCCCTGTGTCCCCCATGTGTCACCCACTGTGTCCTCCCCTGTCTCCCCCCTGAGGTCCTCTCTGGGGGCTCTGTAGGTCTCCCCCTGTCTCCCCCCTGTCTCCCCCCTGAGGTCCTCTCTGGGGGCTCTGTGGGTCTCTCCCTGTCAACCTCCTGTCTCCCCCCTGAGGTCCTCTCTGGGGGCTCTGTGGGTCTCTCCCTGTCTCCCCCTGTCTCCCCCTGAGGTCCTCTCTGGGGGCTCTGTAGGTCGCCCCCTTTCTCCCCCATGTCTCCCCCCTGAGGTCCTCTCTGGGGGCTCTGTGGGTCTCTCCCTGTCAACCTCCTGTCTCCCCCCTGAGGTCCTCTCTGGGGGCTCTGTGGGTCTCTCCCTGTCTCCCCCCTGTCTCCCCCCTGCAGGTCCTCTCTGGGGGCTCTGTGGGTCTCTCCCTGTCTCCCCCATGCAGGTCCTCTCTGAGGGCTCTGTGGATCTTCCCCTGTCTCCCCCCTGTCTCCCCCCTGCCGGTCCTGAGGTCTTCTCTGAGGGCTCTGTTGGTCTCCCCCTGTCTCCCCCCTGCAGGTCCTCTCTGGGGGCTCTGTGGGTCTCCCCCCTGTCTCCCCCCTGAGGTCCTCTCTGGGGGCTCTGTGGGTCTCACACTGTCCTGTTGTGTCTCTTTGGTCCCAGCGTCTGGAGCAGGACGTCCTGAGGTTTGTCCAACAGCAGCTGCAGAGGCTCCACAGGCTCCTGGCCTCAGATTACCCAGAATGCTCCAAGAGCGAAGAGGAGGAGCTGAGCGCAGAGGTCCTGAACATCGCCCTGGACTTCCTGAAGAGGATGGACCAGGAGCGTCTGGCCCAGCGCCTGAAGAACAGTAAGAACTCTCAGATCCGACCTTTAGACACAAAGGAAGCAGCACCTTCTAAACTCTGTCCACGTGTTTCACTCAAGAATCAGGATCAAACTCAACATGGAGCCAGTGATTTCTGCTCCACAGAGAATCTGAAGGTGGAACCAGAGACACTGGTCCTGTTCTGTTTGTGACTCAGTGATTCTATGATCTGTCGGTCTCTAGAGCCTGATCCAGAGCTCACCCTGAGACTCCACTCACACCATTCTTTTCTTCACATTCAGGGGTTGCTGTTGGAGTTTGCAGAGATGAACTGAAGTCTGATCTGCAGCAGAGGTTCAGCCGTGTGTTTGAGGGCGTGGCTAAAGCGGGAGACTCCGCCCCCCTGACCCAGATCTACACAGAGCTCTACATCACAGAGGGCGGGGCCTCAGAGGTCAACCAGGAGCACGAGGTCAGACACATGGAGAGCGCGTCCAGGAGAGCGGCCGCTCCGGAGAAAACCATCACCTGTGAAGACATGTTTAAGCCCCGCCCACATTCACCAGAGCCAATCAGAGCAGTGCTGACGAAGGGCGTGGCCGGCGTGGGGAAAACGGTGCTGACTCAGAAGTTCAGCCTGGACTGGGCTGAAGGCCGGGCCCACCAGGAGCTCCAGCTGCTGTTCCCGTTCACGTTCAGAGAGCTCAATGTGCTCAGAGACACACAGTTCAGCCTGGAGCAGCTGCTGCAGCACTTCTTCAGTCCATCCAAAGGTCTCTGCAGCTTCCACCAGCTCCAGGTGCTCTTCATCTTCGACGGTCTGGACGAGTGCAGACTTCCTCTGGACTTCACCAAAACCAAGGCTCTGACTGACCCCACAGAGCCCGCCTCGGTGGACGTGCTGCTGGTGAACCTCATTAGGGGGAGCCTGCTTCCCTTCGCTCGCCTCTGGATAACCACGCGCCCCGCGGCGGCCAATCAGATCCCTGAATGGTGCATCTCGATGGTGACAGAGGTGCGAGGGTTCACCGACCCGCAGAAGGAGCAGTACTTCAGGAAGAGGTTCACAGACGACACGATCATCTCCCACATCAAGAGTGTCCGCAGCCTCCACATCATGTGCCACATCCCGGTCTTCTGCTGGATCCTCTCCACAGTTTTACAGAAGCTTCTGGAGCAAACAAAGACACCAGAGCTGCCCCGCACCCTCACACAAATGTACGTCCATTTCCTGGTGCTGCAGGCCAAAGTTCAGAACATCAAGTACCACCAGGGATCAGGGGCGGACCTTCACTGGACTCCAAAGACCAGGAAGATGGTGGAGTCTCTGGGAAAACTGGCCTTTGAGCAGCTGCAGAAAGGAAACCTGATCTTCTACGATGATGACCTGAGCGAGTGTGGGCTGGACGCTGCTGAGGCGGCCCGTTACTCCGGAGTGTTCACTCAGGTCTTCAGAGAGGAGCCAGGCCTGTACCAGGACAAGGTCTACTGCTTCATCCATCTGAGCGTGCAGGAGTTTCTGGCTGCTCTTCACGTCCATCAGACCTTCTTCAGCTCTGGACAGAACCTGCTGAAGCCTCCACAGTCCTCTGAGGGTCCTGAATCACCAAAAATAACCATAACCACAAAGAACACCAAGAAAGCTCAGGCACAGTCAAACAGCCAAACCTCTGAGAGACCTGAGTCTGAGGGAGACTTCTACCGCTCTGCTGTGGACCAGGCCATACAGAGTCCAAACGGACACCTGGACCTGTTCCTGCGCTTCCTCCTGGGGCTGTCTCTGTCGACCAATCAGTGGCTGCTGCAGGGTCTGCTGACTCAGAAAGGACGTCACACGACCAATCAGGAGACAGTAAAGTACATCAAACAGAGGCTGAATAAAGGAGCTCTGTCTCCAGAGAGAAGTCTGAACCTGCTCCACTGTCTGAACGAGCTCCACGACCTCAGTCTGCTGCAGGAGATACAGAAGATCATGAGAGAAGGACGTCTCTCTCATAGACACATGTCTTCTGCTCTCTGGTCAGCCCTGGCCTTCCTCTTACTGTCCTCAGACTCAGACCTGGAGGAGTTTGACCTGAGGAAATACCGGGCCTCAGAGAGCGCTCTCCTGGGTCTGCTGCCGGTGGTCAAAACCTCCACCAAAGCCCTGTGAGTCCAGACTGTGTTTAACTCTGTGTCATGTTCTAGTCTCTAATGTCCCTCTGTGTCCTCAGACTGTGTTTAACTCTGTGTCATGTTCTAGTCTCTAATGTCCCTCTCTGTCCTCAGTCTGTGTTTAACTCTGTGTCATGTTCTAGTCTCTAATGTCCCTCTCTGTCCTCAGTCTGTGTTTAACTCTGTGTCATGTTCTAGTCTCTAATGTCCCTCTGTGTCCTCAGACTGTGTTTAACTCTGTGTCATGTTCTAGTCTCTAATGTCCCTCTCTGTCCTCAGTCTGATTGGCTGTGGACTGTCCCATCACTGCTGTGGTCCTCTGGCCTCAGTCCTCAGCTCCTCCAGTCTCACACTCCTGGATCTGAGTCACAACGACCTCCAGGACTCAGGAGTGGAGCTGCTGTGTTCTGGACTGAAGAGCGCCCCCTGCAGGCTGCAGACTCTCAGGTGAGTCTCAGAACATCTCCAGAGGCACAGGTCCAACAGTAAAGTCTCTGTGTTGGACAGAGCAGTGAAAGAATGAAGGAGAATCCTCAGAGTCTGGACTGGAGCTCCATCCTGATGTGGGCTGTAGTTTCTGTAAATGCACTGCAGCTGCACCGTTGGGCCGGCCCACGTGGACCAAAGACTAAATGTCCTTTTTTTTTTTACATGATGATTATATTTTAATTGATTTCATGGCTCGGGTGCTGGACTTTCAAACAGTGAGAGGAAGTAGATCTTTAAACAGCTCTAACTTGTCCCTTGCTCTCACAGACCCTTCAGCTCGTCTCGAGTTTTCACGTGCAGGATTTTTTGTCCACTTGCACAGATTTAGAACAGCGTTTTCAGACACAAAGGTAAAGCGGGTGGACCACCTTTGCACAGCCAATCAACTCTCACCCCAAAGCGTCACTCAGTGACTCACATGGCTCTGTCGGACAAGTGTGAAAAGATCAAATGTTTAATAATTATATGAAGACCTCGTGTAGACGTCGGATTTATTCACAAAGTTCTGTTCTGTTTACAAAACACTTTTTTGGGGAAAAACAGAATTTACTCAAAAGGTTGTTACAACTTGCTTTTCTTGAGAGGGAAGACCCAAAAAACAAGGATTCAATGGTAAATAAAAGTGTAATTCATTACAGCTGGACTAAGTAACCTGCAGCTCTCCTGTGAAACAGCAAAAGTTCCTTTGTTGAACGGGTCTTTTTTATTGAAATAAGGAAGTACAATCACTTACAAGAAAAAATTTTGACGGCAAATGTAAAAAAATATCCAGGGTTTGTCAGGATTAGGGACTTTCATGGTTAACGATTAGATGCGTAACTGTGGCTAAAAGCTTAACCCAGTGAAGACGTCTCGCTATTTTCCCCATTACACAGGCTATCCTAAGGGCTTTGTTGATAAAATTTTGCGTTGTGCAATATCCATAACATAACAGTTTCCAAAAAACACCCATATCTCGGACTGGCCCCCCTCCAAACGGCTTACTCTGAGATCTGACCCCCCCCCCCCCCCCTCCCCCGCCCCGCCCAACCCGTGACGTAGCCTGGAGCGGTGATGTTGGGCGTGGGCCGCATGCTCCAGTAAACAGTGATACGCGAACACTGGAATAAATTTGTATCCGTCATGACGGTGCGTCGTGCTGAGTCCTACGTCCTGGATCTGACCTGGAGTTTGTCGTGCACGCAGCGCCTCAATGACAGACTTTACTGTTTGGTAAATAACAAGCTAACTCTTCTATCTGTTGTACCTATTATGTAATTACTGTGTAGCATTACCCTTAGCTATTTTCATTCTTTTTAGGTGTATTAGCCGGAGTTGTAGAACTAAAGAAGTAGCATTCAAAGCGAAGTGATGCTAAACAGACGCAGTTACGCTAGCGTCAGATCGGCTTGTTTACAGTGCGGCTGCGCTCTTCCTGGAGGCGTGGCCGCGTCATCTTAGTGAGGAGCCCCCGTCTGCTGCTCAGCCGAGGGGGACGGAAATCAGAATCAGAATTACTTTTATTTATACCCAAGGGGAAATTCTTTTTGTTACATGTGCAGCCGGCCAGTAGAGGCTGTAAAGTTTTAGAAACAAAGTAAGATATATATAAAATAAAAATAAAATACAATAGATCTATAATGGTCAACCCCGTTTAACTTAACGTATAACGTATCTATATTAATCAACTAAACCCTCGATATGAACAATTTACAATAAGCTTAACTATACTATCCTTGTCTATTTACATATTCACATGATCATGTACAGTTTATAAGTGGGCTAATATTGCACAGTGGACTTAATATTGCACAATGACTTTACAAGAGGATTTTTACAGCACAGAGTTCAGTAGTTTGATGGCGACAGCAGGAATGATTTCCTGTGTCTCTCGGTGGAGCATCGTGGCAGTAACAGTCTGTCGCTAAATGAGCTCTTGACCAGCACTTTGTGGAGCGGGTGGGAGGGAAAATCCAGAATAGTCCTGATTTTGGACAACATCCTCCTCCAACACAACAGTCAGAGAGTCCAGCTCCTCCTCCACAACATGTCCGGCCTTCTTGATGATCTTGTTGAGTCTATTAGTGTCCCTCACGCGCAGACTGCTGCCCCAGCAGGCCACAGCATACGTGATGGCACTTGCCACCATAGACTCGTAGAACATCCTGAGCATTGTCCTGCAGATGTCAAAGGACCTCAGCTCCAGGACGAGTCGTTCGAGAGTCTTCATGACGTGGGAGGTCAGTGCCACGGGCCTGAAGTCCTTGGGGTCGCTGGGACGCGGTGTCTTCGGGACAGGAACGAGGCACGATGTCTTCCACACCAGGGGGACTCTCTGAAGACTCAGGCTCAGGTTGAAGATCTGTTGCAGAACTCCACTGAGCTGGGGGGCACAAGCTTTCAGGACTCTGGAGCTCACGCCATCAGGGCCTGCAGCTTTTCCAGCTCGGAGTCTCTGCAACTGTCTCCTCACCTGGTCAGCAGTGAAAGTCAGTGTGGAGGTGTCAGGAGGGGGAGGGGTGCTGGTGATCTCCAGGAGAGTTCAGTCAGACTGGGGGTTTGGGGACGAGGTGTGAGCGGGGCCGTCTTGCAGAGGGGTGGGGGGAGGGAGGGAGAGAGGAGTGGCTGCTGGCAGCTGCTCTGCAGTAGAGACTTCTGGGAGGAGGTCAGAGACTGCAGTGTCATAACGGTTGAAGAACCTGTTAAACACATTAGCCTTGTCCACACTGCCCTCGATGCCTCCACCACTGGTTGGCTTGTATCCAGTGATGGTCCTCATGCCACTCCAGACTTCCCTGATGTTGTTCTGCTGGAGCTTCCACTCCAGCTTCCTCCCGTGCTTCTTCCTGGCCCTCTTCATTTGCACTCTCAGGTCCCTCTGCGTAGCTCGCACCTCCTCCTTGTTGCCCGCACTGAACGCCTTCTTCTTCTTCTTGTTGAGAGTGATTTTAATGTCCTTGGTAATCCATGGCTTGTTGTTTGGGTAACAGCTCACGGGCCTGGCTGGGACAATGTTGTCCTCACAGAAGTTGATGTAGCTGGTGATGCACTCAGTAAGCCCATCGATGTCCTCTCCGTGGGGCTCAGTGAGTGCCTGCCAGTCTGTCAACTCAAAGCAGTCCTGTACTGCCCCTTTTGCGCTTACCGGTGCTGGCGTGGTCCCTGTCGGCGCGCACCATGTGGAAGCCCATGATGGAAGCGCTGTCAGCGGTAATGTCCTGGTGCATCCATGTCTCTGTAAAGCACATTAAACTACACTCACGATATTCCCTCTGACTTTGGGCAAGTGTCGTGAGTTCTTCCATCTTGTTTGCGAGGGAGCGTACATTTCCCATGACGATGGAAGGGAGACACGGCTTAAACCTGAGCCTTTGTTGTTTCTTCGCCATCCTCTTTCTTCGTAGCTTTTTATTTCCCCTGCATCCCCTGTTTGTTCTCCGCCTGCAGTCCTCGGGGATGTCTGAGAGGCTCGTCGGAGCGGTAGCCGTCTTCAGCGCCATCAGCTGATCCTTTGTGTACACAATGCGAACAGCTGGGGGTTTCATCGTAACATAAAAGTTCCGATAACAACGAGCAGGAACTCCGAAAAGTCTCCAAAATTCTCCTGTTGGTGTCTTGGTTGGTTTTCAAGATGCAGTCCAAATTGGGTGACAACACACCAGGCCCAAATAGCACTGTAAGAAGGTTAAAACCTCATAAAAGTCGATTTTGCAGGATATGGGACCTTTAAAGGAAAAAGGTTCTGCATTTTCATTTTGTTATCCTTTAAATTTGCTCTTGAGGACCTTTCATTTGCTAGCTCATGTTTTGTTAAAAAATGTTTTTATGATTTTTTTTTTTCGGTCTGGAAAGACACTTCATCCAGCAGTAGATGGCGCCAAGTGCTTAGTTAAATTAACTGAAGTGCATGTGCTGCTCATGATTATCAAGCTAGCAGCAGCAGTTATCGTGTTTAAATGGAAGAAATGCTCAGAACGAGTCTGTGATTATTTAAGGACTTAAAACAGCAGAAGATTCTCAGATAAATGACACAGATGATCTGAAAACACGTCCCAGAACAAGGAGTTCAGCAGGAAGTGTTTTTGACGCTCGGAGGGAGAGGATTTTTAATGAACATTCCTCAAAACAGTGTGAAAGCAACTGAACGTAACTCCAGGTGCGTTTGTGATGAAGAACATTGTTAGAACAGGATTAAAGAGAGAGAAAGTCACTGCAGCAGAATGTGTCCTTTAAAAAAGAGGCTTTGTTCATAATCTCTATATCGCCGTCCCGTGCCCGAGAGGGTGAGAAGGTAGACCCCTGGGAAGGACTACAAGAGACAGACAGATGAGTCCTGTGCATCATTCGACTGCAGGGTTTATTCCTCTGACATCTACAACAGTCACAGTGTTTACAGGAGCTTTCATTCAGTCGTGTCGTGCACAGTTTAAAGACCTGTTTGTGTCGCTGCTCTGTGTTTACGACGTAATGTCTATTATGACTCGTAAAATAAAAAAACTACAACTAAAAACATTGTGTTAATACAAGCGTTTAACCCATTATTAACTGTGAAGGGTCCAACGATGGGTTAAAGACAACACTGAATACGTGCGTCCTGCTCAGGAGAGTGTCTTTGGGTCCATGTTCAGCTGGTTTTCTGTCCAGAGACAGCAGGGGGCGACAACAGGCTCCAAACGCCCCAAATACATCTGCATCCACCACACGGACTTAAAACGACATTAAATAAGGTCAGATGTTACTTAGCTCAGCTTTAAGTGAAAAAAATAACGAATAAAAGGTTTAAGAAAATGTGTCCCAAATTTGGTGAGATATTTACGTGAAAAAAGAAAGTAACTGGGAACAAAGAAACAATTAATCAGACTATTTAACTAAAAAGGTTCAGAATAAAAAAGAGGCTCAATATAAAACACCACTCTAACAATTATCATAATCACCAAAAACAAAGAGTCAAAGGGACGCGGCTCGTAACAGTTGGTGCTTCAGCTTTAAAGGTCCCTTAACATGCAAAATCGACTTTTCAGAGGTTTTAACCTTCCTCCAGGGCTATTTGGGCCTCGTATGTTGTACCCAAAGTGTTTTTTTGATTGATTCCCGCATGCTCGAGAACTGTCTTTTCTGTCCCCATCGGCTGAGCAGCAGACGGGGGCTCCTCACTAAGATGACGCGGCGCTCAAGCCGCGCCTCCAGGAAGCACACAGCCGCTAGAATAAAAACAGCTAATGCTAATGCTACACAGTAATTACACGATGGATACGATAGATAGAAGAGTTAGCTTGTTATTTACCAAACAGCAACGTCCGTCGTTGAGGCCCTGGAGCACGTCAAACTCCAGGTCAGATCCAGGACGTAGGACTCAGCACGACGCACCGTCAGGACGGATAAAATTTTTATTCCCGTGTTTGTGTATCGCCGTTTACCGGAGCACACGGGTCATGCACCATCTCCGCTCTAGGCTTCGTCACGGGTTGGGAGGGGGAGGCGCGCGGGTTGGGCGGGGGGCGTGGGTTGGGTGGGGGAGGCAGCCTGCTCTCTGTTCGGGGGGGGTGGTTTTGCAAGGAGGGGGGCCAGTCCAAGAAATTGGTGTTTTTTGGAAACTGTTGTTATGGATATTACACAACGCAAAAATGTATCAACAAAGCCCTTAGAATAGACTGTGTAAAGAGGAAAATAGCAGAATATGGGAGCTTTAATCTAAGTCTGCAGCGACTTCAGCTTCAACAAGAGGAAGATCATTACATTTGAATTCTCATCACATCCGACAGATTCAGAAGTGATTAACTGCCTCCATTACATTTGTTTAAATATGTTTATCTAAACTTGAAACTAGAATGTCTCTAATGTCCCTCTGTGTCCTCAGACTGTGTGTAACTCTGTGTCATGTTCTAGTCTCTAATGTCCCTCTCTGTCCTCAGACTGTGTTTAACTCTGTGTCATGTTCTAGTCTCTAATGTCCCTCTCTGTCCTCAGTCTGTGTTTAACTCTGTGTCACATTCTAGTCTCTAATGTCCCTCTCTGTCCTCAGTCTGATTGGCTGTGGACTGTCCCGTCACTGCTGTGGTCCTCTGGCCTCAGTCCTCAGCTCCTCCAGTCTCACACTCCTGGATCTGAGTCAAAACGACCTCCAGGACTCAGGAGTGGAGCTGCTGTGTGAGGGACTGAAGAGCGCCCCCTGCAGGCTGCAGACTCTCAGGTGAGATGCTCCCATGATGCACTCTGCCCCTTGTGGTCACATGAGTGTAATGCTGTGTGTCTTTAGGCTGTCTGGATGTCTGGTCTCTGAAAGGGGCGGAGCTGCTCTGGCCTCAGCTCTAAGCTCCGCCCACTCCCATCTGAGAGAGTTAGACCTGAGCTACAACCATCCAGGACCCTCAGCAGAGCTCCTGACCGCTCTACGGGACGACCCCCACTGCCCCCTACAGTCTGTGAGGTGAGACACACTGCCCCCTACAGTCTGTGACACACACTGCCCCCTACAGTCTGTGAGACACACTGCCCCCTACAGTCTGTGAGACACACTGCCCCCTACAGTCTGTGAGACACACTGCCCCCTACAGTCTGTGAGACACACTGCCCCCTACAGTCTGTGACACACACTGCCCCCTACAGTCTGTGACACACACTGCCCCCTACCGTCTGTGAGACACACTGCCCCCTACAGTCTGTGACACACACTGCCCCCTACAGTCTGTGACACACACTGCCCCCTACAGTCTGTGAGACACTGCCCCCTACAGTCTGTGACACACACTGTTTCCTAAACACGGAGCAGGGCTGTTTATTCCTCTCTTTATTCTCGATGACAGGTGCATTTGAAGTGCATTTGTGTGCACTCGTGCACGAGGCCCATTGTTGTCTCTGGTCTCTGGTCTCTGGTCCTGGTCCTGGCCCTGGCCCTGGTCTCTGGTCCTGGTCTCTGGTCCTGGTCCCTGGTCCCTCGTCCTCTGGTCTCTGGTCCTGGTCTCTGGCCCTGGTCCTGGCCCTGGTCTCTGGTCCTGGTCTCTGGTCCTGGTCCCTGGTCCCTGGTCCCTCGTCCTCTGGTCCTCTGGTCCTGGTCTCTGGCCCTGGTCCTGGTCTGGTCTCTGGTCTCTGGTCTCTGGTCTCTGGTCTCTGGTCTCTGGTCCTGGCCCTGGTCCCTGGTCCCTGGTCCCTGGTCCCTGGTCCCTGGTCTCTGGTCTCTGGTCTCTGGTCTCTGGTCTCTGGTCTCTGGTCTCTGGTCTCTGGTCTCTGGTCCCTGGTCCCTGGTCTCTGGTCCCTGGTCCTGGTCCTGTTCTAAACTGGACTCTGTGTTTCAGGCTGGATCCTGCTGGAGAACGCTGGATGGTCCCAGGTCTGAGGAAGTGTGAGTCTTGGTTTCTTTCATTCACACATTTGAAGTCTTGACATGAATCCTAATATTGTCTTCACGTTCAGATGTTTTGTGTTTCAGACTGGTGTGAGTTCTCTCTGGACCCAAACACAGCTCACAGACGTCTGCTTCTGTCTGAGGACAATCGGACAGTGACTCGTGTGAAGGAGGAGCAGGAGTGTCCTGATCATGAGGACAGATTCACAGACTGGGAACAGGTCCTGAGCTCCACAGGCCTGAGGGGGCGCTGTTACTGGGAGGTGGACTGGAGGAGGAGGGGGGGGGGTTATATCTCAATGAGTTACAGAAGAATCAGACGCAGAGGAGGAACAGACGAGTGTGAGTTTGGAGCCAATGATCAGTCGTGGAGTCTGTGGATGAGAGGAGGAGGTTACTCTGTTTGTCACAACAACAGACACACACGAGTCTTCTCCTCCAGTGACAGAGTGGGCGTGTCCTCCCACAGGGTGGGCGTGTTCCTGGACTCTGAGGCTGGAGCTCTGTCCTTCTATGAGGTTCTCTCTGGTGGAGAACTGTCCCACATCTGCACCTCATCCTGCTCCTCCTCTGAGCCTCTGTTTCCAGGGTTTGGACTGTGCTCTGAAGGTGCCTCTGTGTCTGTGGTGGACCTGAGGACAGCGCCCCCTGCTGGATCTGAACTGTGTGGATCTGTGTGATGTAAACGTGTGAGGGGCAGGGGTCGCCGTGGTAACACACGTGTAAATATGTGAAAGCACCATACGAGTGAGTTTAGTTTCATCAACTAAGTTATTACACAACAATGACATGTTTTTCATTGATGACACAAACTAGATTTAAATTATTTTCAGTTTTCCTGTTAAGGCCCAACTATTTTCTCGCCTGGTGACTTTTAAGTGTCATTTTCAAATTAAAACTAGGATTAAAAGAGCAGACTTTGTCCATGTACATGTGGTATACACCATTTGAAAGGTAAGACATTCTAGTTTGTGGTTATTTAGATGGAAACAATGGAAAATGGAAAAGGTGCCTAGGCAAAGCTGCAGCACAGATAAAACAAAGAACATTTAGTGTTTGTTCCATCCATCCATTTTCTTCCGCTTATCCAGGGCCGGGTCGCGCGGGCAGCAGTCTAAACAGGGAGGCCCAGACTTCCCTGTCCACGCACACTTCCTCCAGCTCTTCCGGTGAGATCCCAAGGCGTTCCTAGGCCAGCCGAGAGACATAGTCCCTCCAGCGTGTCCTGGGTCTACCCCGGGGCTGCCTTTCGGTGGGACACGCCAAGAATACCACCCAAGGGAGGCGTCCAGGAGGCATCCTGAACAGATGCCCGAGCCACCTCAGCTGGCTCTTCTCGACGTGCAGGAGCAGCGGCTCTACTCCGAGCTTCCCCCGTGTGACTGAGCTCCTCACCCTATCTCTAAGGGAGCGCCCAGCCACCCGGCGGAGGAAGCTCTTTTCGACAGCTTGTATCCGCGATCTCGTCCTTTCGGTCATTACCCAGAGCTCATGACCATAGGTGAGGGTAGGAACGTAGATTGACCGGTAAATCGAGAGCTTTGTCTTTTGACTCAGCTCTCTCTTCACCACAACGGTCCGATACAGCGCCCGCATCACTGCAGACGCTGAGACGCTGCACCGATCCGCCTGCCAATCTCACGCTCCATCCTTCCCTCACTCGTGAACAAGACCCCGAGATACTTGAACTCCTCCACTCGAGGCAAGGACTCTCCACCCACCCGAAGAGGGCAAGCAACCTTTTTCCAGTCGAGAACCATGGCTTCGGATTTGGAGGTGCTGATCCTCATCCCAGCCGTCCCAGTGCATGCTGTAGGTCCTGGTTTGAAGAAGCCATCAGGACGACATCATCCGCGAACAGCAGAGATGAGATCCTGTGGTCCCCAAACCGGACCCCATTCTCCCGGAGCACTCCCCACAAGGCGCCCCGGGGCACACGGTCGAATGCCTTCTCCAGATCCACAAAGCACATGTGGACTGGTTGGGCAAATTACCATGAACCCTCGAGCACACGATGGAGAGTATAGAGCTGGTCCAGTGTTCCACGACCGGGACGAAAACCACAGGCTCCTCCTGAATCCGAGGTTTGACTATCGGTCGGATTCTCCTCTCCAGTACCCTGGAATAGACCTTACCGGGGAGGCTGAGGAGTGTGATCCCCCTGTGGTTGGAACACACCCTCCGGTCCCCTTTCTTATACAGAGGGACCACCACCCCGGTCTGCCAGTCCAGAGGTACCGTCCAACACCGCCACATGATGTTGCAGACGTGTCAGCCAAGACAGTCCCACAACATCCAGAGACTTAATATACTCAGGGCGGATCTCATCCACCCCCGGAGCCTTGCCACCAAGGAGCTTGCCAACAACCTCGATGACTTCGGCTTGGGTGATGAGCGAGTCCGCCGTCGAGTCCCCAGCCTCTGCTTCCTCCTCGGAAAACGTGACAGTGGGATTGAGGAGATCCTCAAAGTATTCCTTCCACCGTCCGACAACATCCCCAGTCGAGGTCAACAGCTCTCCACCCGCACCATAAACAGTGTTGGTGAAGCACTGCTTCCCCCTCCTGAGACGTCGGATGGTTTGCCAGAATTTCTTTGAGGCCGACCAATAGTCCTCCTCCATAGGCCTCTCCGAACTCCTCCCAGCCCCGAGTTTTTGCCTCTGCAACCGCACGGGCTGCAGTACGCTTGGCCTGCCAGTACCTGTCAGCTGCTTCAGTCTCTTCGGCTTCCTCCTCCGCCAGCGGATCCAACTCACCACCAGGTGGTGATCGGTTAACAGCTCCGCCCCTCTCTCACCCGAGTGTCCAAGACACACGGCTGAAGGTCAGATGACACGACAACAAAGTCGATCATCGACCTCCGGCCTAGGGTGTCCTGGTGCCACGTGCACTGATGGACACCTTTGTGCTTGAACATGGTGTTCGTTATGGACAAGCTGTGAATAGCACAGAAGTCCAATAACTGAACACCACTCGGATTCAGATCAGGGGGGGCGTTCCTCCCGATTACCCCTCTCCAGGTGTCACTGTCGTTGCGTTGATGTCCCCCAGCAGAACAATGGACTCCAAGAAGGCCAGGTACTCTACACCGTTGTTTGGCCCGTAGGCCTCTACAACAGTGAGAGACCTGTCTCCCACCCGAAGGCGCAGGGACGCGACCCTCTCGTCCACTGGGGTAAACTCCAACACGGGACAGCTGAGCTGTGGGGCTATGAGCCCACACCAGCCTCTCCCCATGAGCAACGCCAGAGAAATGGAGCGTCCAGCCCCTCTCGAGGAGATGGGTTCCAGAGCCCAGGCTGTGCGTGGAGGTGGGGCCGACTATATCTAGTCAATAATGCTCGACCTCCCACACAAGCTTAAGCTCCTTCCCCGCCAGAGAGGTGACATTCCATGTCCAAACAGCTAGACGCTGTGTCCGTGGACCGGGTCATCGAGGCATCCGGCCTCGGCTACCACCCAGTCCTCTCTGCACCCGGCCCCTACGGTCTCTTCTGCGGGTGGTGAGCCCACAGGAGGTAGTGTTTGTTGATATAAAATAATGCTTGATTTCAGAGGTCTCTATCAAACACAGCCAAACGTGCAGGTGTAATAAACGCAAACACTCCAACTTATTCCTCCATTTCCAGGTGCCAAGATGTAAATGAGGCTAATTAGCATGAGAATGAGCTGCTCCGTTGTGTACAGCTTCCCCTGCGCCCCCTGCAGGCTTTACCTGGGAGTGTGACACATCTTTGTGAAGCTCAGTGGGAGCTCTATGTGATTTACTGCTGTTTTATGTCAAGAGTTAATGTTTGGGCCTATTCACACTGCAAGGTCAGAAATGGATGAGAAAGGGCTCATTTTGAAGAAGAAAAGTAGAACAAGGAGAAAGAAATCCTCTCTTATATTGTTGGAAGAAACTGTATTTGTGCTCTTTATCATTAATTGTTTGTCTTTTTACTAATACATTTTACATCCGTGCTTTTGGGGAGAAGATGTAGTCCTTGAGTAAAAATATGTCGGGTTGCTTTTACCTGAATTAAAGTAATAAAATTGTATCTTTTCTTTTTATTGCTGCTTTTGTCAAAGAACACATTTGGTAATGAATCAGACATTAAAGTCTGAGTCTTGTAGAACTTCCACTGTTTGATCGACTCCAGCTGTGAAAACAAGACATGAATCGTCTCATTTGACTCGTCTTGTAATGCAATTGCCGGCACAAGAAACTTCTGGTATCCTTTTTGGATACTAGGGGTCACTGGTGCTGGAATTAGTCTGCCTGGAGACCACAAGTAATCTGCTTAGAAACAAGCTAAATATAATCCTGCGTGCAAACATACCTTGCACCCGCTTACGTAGCATGCTATTTTTCCAGGATATAGAAGTGAAACCAGAACAAGATGTATTTTTGTTAAAAGTCCTTTTGATGTTTGGCCTTTTCTCAAAGGTGCAGGGAAGTGAGACCAGAACACTCTGTATACTTCTGTTTGACCGTTTCTCAGAAGTACAAGGAAGTGAAACCAGAACATTCGGTGCACTTCTGGGAAAGTACCTTCACTGTTGTTTGAACATTTTTAGAAGCAACCACGTGAAATGTTTCCATGCACCTTTGAAGTTATGTTTGTGTGACCAAATGAAGTGTAACAAACGATCAAAACTTGTGATGACCTATGTAAATCATTAATGATGACGCTTAAAACATGCAAAAAGGGGGGCAAAAGGGGAGTTGAGCTGAGCATAAAAGAAGATCTCCAGCGTCCTGAAATCAGACCACTCCGGCAGGCTTGCCTCAGGACGTGATCTCCCGGAACGGCTCCAGGCTTGGATTGTCGCTCTCAATTGCTCCCCACCTGCTCACTCCTCCTTTTTGTCGACTCCTAGAATCTAGAGGATTGCTTGTGTAGGGAACTAGGGACCGCTCGCAAAAGATCGTATATCTCTTTTTGGCAAAGCTTTTTGATTGAATAAAAGTGGCGTAGCCATATCTTAAAGATATCTTACGGTCTTGCGTCCTCTCTTCCCAAGAGCAATCTTCACAAAAGACATATCTACGTTCTCTATCATTGGTGAGTTCATTACGAATCATATTATGATAACTGAATGTGGGATGTTAGAGGTTAACCATTGTTGATTGTGTGACTCGGGTGAATAAGGTAGATAGGGGGCCCTAAACTGACAAATAAAGCCAGAGGTTGTAGTCAGGGCGGGTCCCCGCCTAAAGCGCCTAGACCCCTAGGGTGGGGTTCTGTCGCGATAGGTTAGCACGTCTTTAATAAGAAGACTGTCAGGATGTTTTCTTGTGATGTTGGTTATAAACTCTTCCACAACCACAGAGAGTAATAAACAACAAAACCTCTTCAATGTTTGGTCATTTGGAGTTTATTTATGATCTCACATCAGCAGCAAACAATAAAGACACTTCAGCCACGTCTTTAACTCAAACATAACGTGAAAGTGTCCAGCGTGACCTGAGTTTAATCAAAACCAGCCAAAACAATAAATATATGATCAATAACATGGCCAATAATAATCAATGACCATCAGACGGAAAGAGCAGAGACAAAACAAAGTCTGCAGAGGAAAAGGCCGTGTGATCAGCATAGGTCAAAGGTCAAAGGTCAAGAGGAGACAATGTAGACTAGAGCCGCACCATTTGGGGAAAATATCCAGTTGAAATTCCTCTGATCAATTTTGTGTTTGTGATTAGATTTTGATTTATTTTTAGACGTATTTGTGTTTTTCTCGCTTATAGCTCTCACCACTCTTGTGACCACGCCCGAGCGTTTTTTCAAATTTCTCTTTTTGAGCAAATATGACATTTCACAGTTTCACCTTATAAACAACGATGTCAGAGTCATTCAATGGCGGTATAATTCTAACTGTGTATTATTCAAATCAAATCAAATCCATTTATTTTTATAATGCCCAAAATCACAACAGTTGCCTCGATTGGCCACAGGTAAAAGCAGTTCAGATAACTGTCCCAGAATGCCCCTGTCCTTTGACCCTCCTTCAGGAAAAACTACAAAAAAACCCACGGGAAAAAGTATAAACCTCGGGGAGAACCACAGTGAAGGAGAGATCCTACTCCCACGGACGGACAGGCTGCAGATGAACTAGGACTGACATCCACTTGGACTGAACCAGAACCACTCAAGAGGGAGGAGGCTTTAAAGAGTTCCTCCAGGCGGACGAGGAGCAGTCCACCAGTGTAGAGAGATCCTCCAGCAGGAGATGAGGAACAGTTCATCTAAGTAGATGGAGTTTGTCTAGGCAGAGCAAAAATGTATTCAAACATTTATTCAAACACGTATTCAAACATGTATTCATGTGTTGTAATCATTAAAGATTTCTTTCAACATACTTCTGTCCCTGCTGTTTCTTCCTGCTTACTAGATGAATAAAATAAGTCTTTCCACTTGTCTAGGTCGTTATTTTACATCACATGCATCACATGGAGGAAATATATTTTGGCCCGCGCTTCCAGGTCCCGTTCACAGCTGTGCTGTGGAAATTCTTTTTTTGTAAAACAATAACTCTTTCTAGACGTCCAAATCGCATCATCTGGTGCTATTCATCCTATCAACCTATGTATAATGAAATAGCTAGAAATCCATCCATCCATCCATCTTCTTCCGCTTATCCTGGGTCGCGGGGGCAGCAGTCTAAGCAGGGACTCCCAGACTTCCCCCACCCCAGACACTTCCTCCAGCTCCTCCGGGGGGATCCCGAGGCGTTCCCAGGCCAGCCGAGAGACATAGTCCCTCCAGCGTGTCCTGGGTCTACCCCGGGGCCGCCTCCCGGTGGGACATGCCCAGAACACCTCCCGAGGGAGGCGTCCAGGAGGCATCCGGAACAGAGGCCCGAGCCACCTCAGCTGGCTCCTCTCGATGTGGAGGAGCAGCGGCTCTACTCCGAGCTCCTCCCGTGTGACTGAGCTCCTCACCCTATCTCTAAGGGAGCGCCCAGCCACCCGGCGGAGGAAGCTCATTTCGACCGCTTGTATCCGCGATCTCGTCCTTTCGGTCATTACCCAGAGCTCATGACCATAGGTGAGGGTAGGAAAGCTAGCTAGAAATGTGAATGTTAAATTTATTGAAGGAATCCCTGACTCTTTGATGGATGAAAATATTTTTCCATCAAATCAGCACAATCTTTTAGTCATTAATCATTGTATGGATGCTGGCAGCAATCACGATTAATTAATGAAAGGTGGTCAAATGGTGAAAGTTGCACGTCCTCAAAACTTGAGTGCTGAACCCAAAAATAAAAACAATTTTTTGAGATGTTTTAAGGGTTGCACATCAACCCTTAAAACAACCCTTTTAACCCTTAAAACATCTCAAATAATTAATGAAAGCATTTACAATGTATAGACATCATCGAAATTTATTGGTAATTTTTTTAGTCCAAAACTTGTTTCATCAAGGAAAGCATAGTAGAACAATCAGTTTAAGCACAAATTATATTGTTCTCTTCAAATCACCGCGCGATAAAATGCAGATAAGAATATTAGTGCTACAAATGTTCCTCGGTCAAAGATAATATTTTCTAGAGAATTTTAATGATGCGACTAAAGAGCCATATTCATATTTAATTGTGGACTCAAGGCCTGAATGTCCAGAACATCTCCGTCTGAGAAGTGGAATACTACCACACGAGAGGTCTGTAGTGTACCAGTATAAAAGGTGATATAAAAAAGGATTAAAAGAAACCTTCCTATTTTAAAGGTTTTATTCAGCCTAAAACCAAAGGAGAGAAGAAACTTCCTATGTCACGGGTCAAAAGATCTCATTCTGACACTGAACATCCTAAAGGGAAATATTGATCTTACCTCTGAACAGTATAGAATGAACAGAAGAGGTTTATCAAACTTTTCGCTAACCAGAAAACCTGAGTAAAACATAAGCATAAGGTGTTGACACAGTCTGGAGGATTCATTATCCCCTTATTAACCACCGCTCTCCCATTCTTAACTAGTTTGTTTTCTGGTCAGAGATAGACAACGTGAGGGTTGCCATGGGTTTGTTTAATAAAAAAGTATATGATTTCCCCGCAACAACTGGAAAGTTTAACCCAGAAGAATTCGATGAGTGAAAACATCGGTGAGGGAGCTCAACATATTTTAGAGAAGAAAATGGAGCACTTGTTAAAACAACCCGGAGCAGCAGACAGTAAAAGCCTACATTACAATGAACTACTTGAAAAATATCTGACTTTATTGCGAAAGGAAGAGAGTCGTGATCGTGAAAGAGTTTTGAAACTCATTAGCAGTGAGAAACATATTGAAAGAATTGAAGAACGTATAAGAGTTGAAGAGGAAGATTCTCCGCACATCTTCTCAGAATCAGAATCAGAATGACTTTTATTTATCCCCAAGGGGAAATTCTTTTCGTTACATGTGCAACCGACCAGTAGAGGCAGTAAGTATTATAAACAAAATAAGATATATAAAAAATTAAAATAAAATACAGTAGATCTATAATGGTCAACCCCGTTTAACTTAACTTATAAAGTATCTACATTAATCAACTAAACCCCCAATATGGTTAATTTACAATAAGCTTAACTCTACTATCCTTGTCTATTTACATATTCACATGATCATGTACAGTTTATAAGTGGATTAATATTGCACAGTGGGCTTAATATTGCACAATGACTTTACAAGAGGATTTTTACAGCACAGAGTTCAGTAGTTTGAATGATTTCCTGTGTCTCTCGGTGGAGCATCGTGGCAGTAACAGTCTGTTGCTAAACAAGCTCTTGACCAGAGTCAACTTTTTCCACAGAGTCGGGCGGAAAAAAACTGAGTCATTCGCCCAGTCAATCATATCCAGATCCACAAAGGAACACATCTGGAGATGTGGGAAGACATCGGACGACCTCAAGACCAGAAATCTCCACTTCAAAGAGGACCTGGCAGTGAGAGATAAGGAGATACACAACTAGGTGCTTGGTAGGTGCTTGAGTTCAGCATCCTCTCTTAGTTAGAAGTCCTTTTTAACCATTAAAGTTAACAACATATGAATGTAAATTTGGTTCCTTGAAATTGATTTCATTGACACAGACTTTACTAAAGAATATTTATGTTTTGTAGGAGGAAAAAAAAGTGGACATTTTTCTTCAAGAAACACATTCACTGCAAAGTGACGTTCCATTTTAGAACTCTCAATGGGAAGAGAAATTACTCTTTTGTCATGGCACTAACCTACCAGCAGGGGGCACTATCTATCAAACAAAATAAAGGGTGACACAATCCAAACAGTTAAATCTGAGGAGGGGAGGTGGATCATTTTGGTCCAAAAATGTACAATAACCTCTTTATCATCTGCAGTAATTATGGGTTGTAATAGCCGAAATTGGGGTTTCACTCATTCTACATTGCTAAGGTTAACTTTGACTTTAACTTAGTCGTATCTGGTGTTTGTTCCGCCTGGCCGGAGCCCATCTGACCCAGTTCACTTATTTTGATAAATGTCATCTATGTCATAAGTTAATCTTCCTCCTTGTCTTGATGTAATCTGTTTGTGTTTTGACTATTATGTGATAAATTGTATATTGTATCTTCATGATGTGTTATCTTCGAGTATAAAGCGCTTATACTCTGAATGTGTTGTATGCGTCGTGCAGGGAGAGATTACTCTGTAAAGGGACAGACGTTATTCACTCTTGGTACCAGTGAATAAATTTACTCTTTGATCAGACTCATTCTCTCCTGACCTTTTTTATGGTTTTTACTTGTTTTATTTAGAAATCCACAACACCTATTTTTCCACAACAACTTGGCGTCAACGAACAGCGGCCTACGACCGGACGTTTTCTTTCCCTCCGTGACGCAGTGTTTGGCCACCTGGGGCACGCTCCAGCCTCGAACCTCATCTTTCTGAGACGGAGGACTGTCTCGCCTAGGGAGAGAAGCGCCGGCGTTGGTTTCCGAACCAAACTCTTCTACAGTTGTGGTGGTGAGTCTGAATCTTTGAGTGTTATTAGATGCATAGGCGTTTAGAGCCCTAAAATAGTCCTATTACAATCTAATAAAATTAAAGGGGGAAATCTAGTTTGATTTTAAAATTAATTGCAATTTGAAAACTTCTAGGAGTAATACTAAATAGTTACTAAAGCATTCCTTCTGTTTGTCTGCCGATTGCTTGATATAGCTCTGCTAAATATATTTGGTTAAATATCTGAAGGGGTAGGGATCCTGCCTCGGACCAGACTGGACAGGTAGACCTCGGGGGTCAGGCTGTCGGGAAGTCCAGACGCTGAAAGTGAGTCTGGCTCACTTTTTCCACTTAACTGAGCAAGAAATCTTGATTTAAGAGTGAGCTCTGTTTAAGTTTGTGTCACATCTTAAAGAAAACGAGAGGTTGGGTTAAGAGTATAATCTATTGCAAGACCTTTGGCCTTTAAAGGGAAGATAAGTGAGCATAGATCTCTTGAGGAACCTTTAAAGAGTTTTTAGCTAAAGCAGGCTAAAAATACCTCAGAGTACTTAATTTATTGAATTGAATACACTAATATTGTTATTAAGTGACACATTAACCTGGGAATTTAAAAGAGCCCAGCTTAGGAAAAGTGAAGAAAGCTCTTGGGGAGTTTTCGGGACGGAGGTAAAACGTCTTAAAAGATACACGCTACGCAGACGTGCGTAAAGCGGTGAAAGGTGCGCACTACCATTTTTATCTGGGAGATAAGAAATCTGGGAGATATTAAATATCTGGGAGATAAAATATCTGGGAGATAAAATGGGATCAAACCAGTCAGTGGTGGAGGAGGCCCCTACAAGCCCTTTAATCCAGGCCATGACAGACAAACACGGCAAAGAATGCGTTCAGTTTTTAACTGTGTGGAGTAAGATATATGGGTTTCCAGAAGGGGGATCCTTGAGCACTAACCAGCTTCAGAAATTAAGAACTAAATTAACTGAGGAAAGAGATAAAAAACTAAAAGCAAAAAAGGTGTCTACTAAACTTTTAAAACAAATGCAATTACATGATGAATGCCTTTCTGTGTGGGAGCGTGAAGCAGAGAAGCGTGAAAGGAAAAGAATGTCCAAGCTGCTCCCCGTAGACGCCTTAGGGGAAGGAGCTTGTGGGGGGACTGACCAGGACGGCCCACCGGCATATGCACCAACCAATCCTTTCCATGACTCTTACACACATGCTGCAAGGTCACGCGCGCCAGCGCGGCAACACATGACACGCACACACACAAGACATAGACAAGATACTGCTTTTGTCTCTTCTATTTATCCAGATTTGAGCCTGCTTTCCGCGGCGCCCGTGGACCCTGATCTGGTTCATTGCCCTGTCAGGAGACCCACCGCCAGGACTGCAGCTGACCGCAAGGAGGAGGACCAGGCAGAGGAGACAAGGCAGCCAGTGGGGACCTCGGTGCCAGGCGCGGCTGGGATGGGTGCCGGAAAGAGAGCTGGCCTGATGCCCAAGGCCGTCACAACACGCAGCGAGGCGGCTAGCACTTCAACCGCATTCCCTATGGTTGAAGTGGCAGGTCCCGAGGGTCCGATGTTTGTTTACCGACCATGGACAATGGACGATGTTATCAAAGCAGGAAGTTTGCTGCCTGATCCAGTTACTGAAAGCTACAAGTTTGTCAAAGAGTTTGTTGCATTTTGCCAAGAATATCGACCATCCGGCATCGAGTGCAGACGCCTCCTGGCCCACAGGATGAAAGCGAGCGATTTGGCCAAACTGACTAGGATACCTAGGGCTTCATTGCACCCGGACAAGCCTGAGTACGAGGACAATCTTGAATATGTCACTGCCATTACCGGATTATGCCAGGAGATCGTGGACACGTTCCCGGCCAAGATTGACATGGAGGCCATAATACAGTGCAAACAAAAACCTAACGAGGATGTTGATGATTACGTTCAACGCATTACCACTGTGTTCGAAGCGAACTGTCTCATTCCTCGAGTCACTCTGGAAGGACAAAGGGCATACGAGATAAACCTCTGCCACGCCATCTGTCGAGGTTTATTACCGGACATTTCTGAACGGGTGACCAGATCGTACATTGGGGTGCGTGATAGCCCGACTCTGGAGACAGTGAAGGCCCATGCTAGGCATGCAGCTGAGAATTTAAAAGTGGAGGCACAGAGAAAGGAGCAAAAACGTGCAACCGATATGCACAAGGCCACACTGACATTATACGCACATGCCACCGGACCTCCCATGCCAGGCCAGGGCAAACAGAAAGGGAGAGGCCAAGGACGCTATCAAGGCCGTGATATGTCCCGGGTGGTGTGTTATAACTGTGGCAGACGTGGACATTACAAGAAGGACTGTAACCAGCCACCACAGTCCCGTGATGACGATTACCCTCCTCCACCACCACCTACTCCAAGGCGCGGGAATAACCAGGGGTCAGACTGACTAGGCATGGAGACAGAGATCGGGTCCACACACGCCGCCGAAACCAATGGCACGTCACTTGCTTCGCCCTCGTCGCTTCACCTGCATGCAACGGAGGGTAACACGCACCTGACACTCTTACTCGAACATGCTATCACTTCACTTGAGGCTCGTGCAGAAGTGCCCACGGGCACATACACTAATCTATCTCAAACCCATGCTAAATTTCCTGAATACACATTGAAAATTGGTGACAAAAAGATAAAATTTCTTGTGGATTCAGGTGCCACGCATTCTGTGGTTAAAACGGCCAGCCTAACGCACGAACCCAGGCTTAGTGGGAGATTCATATACTCATTAGCTGCCTGTGGCACGACAACCAAAGAATTTTTCACGTCTCCTTTAAAGTGCTCTGACTCAAACGGCTACTCGTTCAAACATTCATTTCTCTATTCTCCCTTGTGTCCAGTGGATCTGCTTGGTCGCGATCTGATGTGTAGATTAGGCCTTTGTTTAATCTCAACATCAGACGGACTGAAAGTAGTTACCACAAAAGATTTGTTGAATGGTCAAATTGTTACAGGGCTTCACACTGAAATCTCGTGGCCTGCCTATACCTATCACTGGAAATTGACCCCAAATCCCAATGATGATTGGATGGCGAAAGTCCAGAACTTAGTAGGCCCTGATTTCATGCTTGGGCTCAGAGACAATGGGGGTTTGCAGTGCTCTTTGGTGGTTCCGCGAGATAGATACAGACTTTGACGAAGGGTGGGAGGAATGTTTGGTGGATGAGTTCATGATTGAATGCTTTTATTGGACAAATGCAATATCTGTAATGTCAATGACACCTCAAACTTCAGCTGAAAATGTTCAATGTTGTGATTTAAAACCAGTCATAGCATTGACAAAACCTGAGAGTGTAAGCATAGGAGAACTTCAAAATACTGTTAATATGTTTGAAAAAGTCATAGACTGGGCTCCCTGTTCTAACTCTGATGTGTGTTTCTCACACAGCGCGCAGGCATGGAGGGTTTGTTTACATTCCTTGGTGAGGGCAACTCGCTCTGCTAGAGAGGAAGCTGATAAGGGCATAACAAACTCACATTCCAGTTGTCTTTTATCACAGGCTGAGGCAGAGGGAATCCCAGAATTAAAGCAGGTGCCTGCTGACCTGTGGGCCAAAGGTCCCACAGATGTTGGCCTCATCCGCGGATGCAAACCGGTAGAGATCACCCCAAAATCAGACTATCGACCCTGCAGGCCACAATACCCTCTGCGCCCAGAGGCTATTGCAGGCATCACTTCCGTGTTTGAAGCCTTACGCGAAGCGGGAGTAATTGTTGAATGCAAGTCCGGGGGGGTCCGAAGTCCCATTTTTCCTGTTAAAAAGCGCGTTGATCCTGGCACACCTGAGAAATGGCGTTTTACTAATGATTTAAAAGCTGTTAACGAAGCTGTTGAACCGGTTGCGGCCATAGTCCCAAATCCATATACTATCCTTTCACAGGTGCCTCAGGATGCAAAATATTTTTCCGTTGTGGACTTGGCTAACGCATTTTTTTCTGTTCCAGTTCACAAAGACTCGCAGTTTTGGTTTGCGTTCGAATTCCAGGGACGACTGTGGACAAACACAAGATTGGTCCAAGGGTTTGTCCACTCGCCCGTGTGGTTCAATGCTGCATTACGTGACTCACTGGCACCCCTTGAACTGTCTCACGGTACTGCGCTTTTACAGTACGTGGATGACCTTCTCCTGTGTGCTCCGAGTGAGGCCCAATGCACGAGAGATACAATTGCCCTGCTAAAACACTTGCACACGGAAGGCCACAAAGCGAGCCTGTCTAAATTGCAATTTGTGAAAAAGGAAGTAACCTTCCTTGGGCATGTGATCTCTGAACATGGCAAAACAATCTCGCCCGAGCGCGCAGCTGCTATCCGGAATATTCCTAAACCAGTAACAAAAAAGCAACTCATGTCGTTTCTAGGCATGTGTTCTTACTGTCGACAGTTCATTCCAAATTATTCACTCCTGGAGTCTCCTTTAAGTTCTTTGATTCATGGAAAAGGCCTGACTAGCTCTGACAAAATCACTTGGACTACTGACGCTGAAACAGCATTTTGTGACTTGAAGCGAGCTCTGCAGACACCCCCGACTCTGGGTCTACCAGACCCCACCCGTCCATTTACTCAGACTGGGGAAGAACGAAATGGTTTTATGGTCTCTGTGTTGTTACAGTCACATGGCGGCAGCCTCCGCCCTGTGGCTTACTTCTCTGCTAAACTAGATCCAGTGGCAGCAGGACAACCACGGTGTCTGCGGGCAGTCGCAGCTGCTGAGAAAGCAGTTCTGGCCTCTCGTGACCTTGTGGGTTATACAGACCTCAAACTCCTGGTGCCACACGCAGTGTCACTTATTTTGCTTGAGCAGAAAACATCTCACCTGACTGCTGCACGCTGGCTGAGGTATAATGCTATTTTATTGGAGCTACCCAATGTCACTATTACTAGGTGCACAACCCTCAACCCAGCCACATTGCTGCCGACCCCAGAAGAGGGGGACCCGCACTCATGCATTGCAGCAATTGAACAAGTTTGCACCCCCAGGCCTGACCTGAGGGAGGTGCCATTGACTAACTGTGATCTGATTTTCTATGTAGATGGCTCAGCATCTCGGCATCCAGAAACGGGCAGAAACCAAGTGGGATTTGCAGTGTGTTCTGACAATGGGGTGGTGGCATCTGGACCCCTCCCCCGCCACTTCTCCGCCAGACAGACACGCAGAGCTGGTGGCCCTGACAGAGGCATGCAAATTGGCTAAGGACCGCTCTGTGACCATCTATACTGATTCTCGATATGCGTTTGGGGTCTGCCATGATTGGGCAGGTCTGTGGCGGCACAGGAAGTTTTTGAAATCTGACGGTAAACCCATTCTAAACTCTACCCAGGTTGCCAATCTTCTGGATGCCATTCTGCTGCCATCTGCTGTTGCCATATGCAAATGCCAGGCCCACACTAACTCTAACGACCCTGTTTCCAAAGGTAACAGGAGAGCGGATGCTGCAGCAAAGAGTGCCTCTTATCAGCCTTTGCACACTCAAGGACAGGCTGCATCTCTCCTATCTAATGACACGTCTCTTCCACAGTCCTGACAGCTATGCAGACATTTGCTACAAAGGAGGAAATCTCCTTGTGGAGCAAACATGGCGCTGCCAAAAAAGAAGGCATCTGGCAAGGCCCTAACGACAAACCCTGTCTACCTAAACATTTTTTCAGACACATGGCTGTCCTGGTCCATGGTCTCGACCACGTATCAAAAGGGGGGATGTTTGATTTGATCGCACAAAATTGGTTCACCAAGGGGTTCACAGCATACGCAACCAAATTTTGTCAAGCATGTGCAATTTGCATGGCACACAATTCAGGGAGACCAATAACTATCCCACAGGCTGCCCATCCTCCGCCAGAACGACCCTTTGGCCACATGCAGATGGACTACATTGAGTTAACGCCATGCGAAGGGAAAAAGTATTGCTTGGTGTTTGTTGATATGTGGTCTCGTCATGTGGAGGCGTTCCCATCTAAACACGCCTCCAGCAACACAGTGGTGAAGGCACTCCTTACTGAAATAGTGCCTCGCTGGGGGATTCCAGAGAAAATCTCCAGTGACAATGGAAGTCATTTTGTGGCTAAGGTGGTGGGGAGGTCGGAGGAATTCTTGGGCGTGGACCTGAGATATGCGTGCTCTTACCACCCGAAATCCAATGGCCTGGTGGAGGCGGATGAGCGGCACCCTAAAATCAAAATTGGTCAAAATCTGCGAACAAACTGGGCTCACATGGATCAAGGCACTGCCGCTGGCTCTCATGTACATGCGCATGAGGGCGACGGCACGCTGTAACATGAGCCCCTTTGAGATTTTGTTTGGCAGACCACCGAATCTAGGAGCAGGTCCACCGCCTCCCCAAGGAACTTGCCGGACACCACCCTGTGCGATGACCAGGTACTGGCATATTGTAAGGAACTCAATACACTGTTGTCTTCAATCTCTGCGCAGGTGAAAGCTGCCTTGCCCCACGCTGCAGAGGCAGTACTCCACAAAATCAAACCTGGTGATTTTGTGCTGGTCCGGGAAACAAGGAGAAAGCATTGGCATTCCAAGCGGTGGCGCGGCCCATTTCAGGTTCTCCTGATCACTGACACCGCTGTGAAAGTGGCTGAGCGAGGCACCTGGATTCACGCTTCGCACTGTCGGCTGGTCGTTGGCTCTTCCAAGGGGCCAGAGCAAGGGGACGGGCGCAACAACGCACTCGAGTCGTCTCCACCTGCAGGAGCCCCGGTTCCTGAGAAATCTTGCGACGATCTCAAGGTCCAGTCGGGGCCCACTGCGGGACGAGCCAGGCGAACCCGGCCCACACCTGGTTCTTCCGATCGGGTACTGAGACCCGAGGCACTCCGCCCCCGTCACCACAAATCTCAGTGTAAGCCTAGCGCTGCTGAATTTGCAACATCTACGGTAACCAGCCTGTCTTCCTCTTTGGGGATGGCATCATCAAAATCGTCCCTTCCCCTGGGAGGGGAAGGGGAGAAACAACGGAGAGAGATCGACCTGCCAGAGGGCAAGGTCGAGGTTTTGGTAAAAAGGATGGATCTGCAAATCTTCATATATGCACTGATAAGTACATTGGCGCTACTGATTCTGATACTATGGTTAATTTGGATGCCTGGTTTTAATCGCTCTAATAAACATGTTTTGACACGAAACGCCCGCAGCCTGACTACTGACGAGACTATGTGGTTAGAAGCTTTAACTAAGTCTTACAACCACTCAACTGTCTACACTTTAAACTACTGGTATCAATATGCTAAGTTTGTAGCGGAGAGTCACAATAGATCCAATTGCTATCTGTGCACATTTTTGCCTATAGCTACAGCGACACCCAGAGTTGTACCAGCGCCAGTTCCGCACATTTTAGACATAATGCCAGACACATTAATCTCAATAGACAGCGCAAAAATATTGAGCAAAATAATTTGGTCAACTTTAGGGGCTATAACTCCACAGCAGAAACACAGAGCGCCACAACGCCTTAGGCCTAAGTTCAAAGTTCCTGACAATGCCGGTCGTGAACCTTTGTTTGGGCCGGTTCACATCAAGCCCGGCTCTAAGTTTATTTGTTTTGCCCAGCTGATCTCTCAGACAATGTCAGTAGATGGGGAGACAATAGACCCAATTTATGTGGGACAAATACCTGACATTTATTGCTCTGTGACTTATGTGCCCTGTACACCTAATAGTGATGACCACTTGTTGAATGCGACACAATCTGACCCAAACACCCTGTGTATGCCTTATTTTTCAGTCCCTGATGTGCTTGGCACATTCCCAGTTGAAGAATACATGTTCCTGTGTGGATATCAGGTGTATGAGTGTCTTCCGGTGGGTTGGGCTGGACGTTGTGCTGCCCTTCGGATCATTCATACATCATATCTCCACACCAGCGCTCTGAATCTAGGTTTAAACGTGAATTGGCTCCACATGACCCGATTTGGGGATCTGATGTGCCGGACGATCACAAGCTCTGGACTTCAGGTCAAAAGGTCATGCTGGCCCTATTCCCCAGCATAGGGTAGGCAGAGATTAATGCTACGTGTTGAAACCCTTAGCTATAGGTTCTCATCTTTTGTTAATAACACTCTCTCTGTTTTAGCCTCTACGAGGGAGGAGTTACATGCCTTACGTTCTGTGGCCCTTCAAAATCGCCTGGTGTTAGACCAAATCACCGCTAGCCAAGGGGGGGTCTGTCAGATCGTGGGGAGCTCTTGCTGCACTTACATACCTGCTAACGATGAGGATGGGGGGGCTATTGCTCAGGGCATAGCTAATCTCACTAAACTCCGAGACCTGATGGAGGGTGAGACAGTGAAGGGCTCTTCGCTGTTCACTCTCGATTGGTTTCTCTCTTCTTGGAAAGAGCTATTATTGAACATTGCAGTTGTAGTTCTGGTCTTCTTTATCTTTGTCTCTTGTTTGGTTCCTTGTGTCCTTAGGATGGTGAATAATCTAGTTTCTTCCCAGTTTTTGTTTCTGCAGAACCGAGCAGAGGCTTTAAGCCTGACGGCTCACTGGGATTTGTCTAGTGAATTTGACCTGGACTTGGACAGAACTGAACCAGGACGCTCGGGTTGATTTCAACATGTTTATTCGAAGGCATCATTGCATTTTGAGTATTTTTAACTTTTGATTTACAGGTTGATTGAATTTATTGTTTGAAACATAAATAAATAAAGATATGTTATTCTAATGATTTAATTGATTACAGATTTTTGGGTGTAACAGTAAAATGCTTTTATCTGTGACATGGGGTGGACTGTAATAGCCGAAATTGGGGTTTCACTCATTCTACATTGCTAAGGTTAACTTTGACTTTAACTTAGTCGTATCTGGTGTTTGTTCCGCCTGGCCGGAGCCCATCTGACCCAGTTCACTTGTTTAGATAAATGTCATCTATGTCATAAGTTAATCTTCCTCCTTGTCTTGATGTAATCTGTTTGTGTTTTGACCATTATGTGATAAATTGTATATTGTATCTTCATGATGTGTTATCTTCGAGTATAAAGCGCTTATACTCTGAATGTGTGGTATGCGTCGTGCAGGGAGAGATTACTCTGTAAAGGGACAGACGTTATTCACTCTTGGTACCAGTGAATAAATTTACTCTTTGATCAGACTCATTCTCTCCTGACCTTTTTTATGGTTTTTACTTGTTTTATTTAGAAATCCACAACACCTATTTTTCCACAACAGGCGTTATCAACATGAAGACGGAAGCTAGCGGTGGATTTTGTGAGGGTTTTTCGACCAACGATTATTACGTCTGTTTAGTCACTGTTTCATTTGAAGAAGTGGTGCGTCGTACAGGTTTTGATGTCTGTTGAGCATTGTGTGAGGGAGGAGTGGGTTGTTGTGTTTCGTCGGTGTAGAAGTAAAAACAAACGCCATGGCGACAATGAGTGGGAGAATGTACAGCAGGAACAGGAGGGGACCCAGCACCGAGCCTTGAGGGACTCCTTGTGACAGTGGAGCAGTGGAGGAGGAGCAGTTATTGATACTGATGAATTGTTGATGGTTAGTGAGGTAGGACCGCAGCCAGGACAGAACAGAGCGGGTGATATCGAGGGAGGTCTTGAGGCGGAAGAGGAGCATGGAGTGACTGATGGTATCAAAGGCTGCTGTGAGGTCCAGGAGAATGAGAATGGAGAGGTGGCCGGAGGCAGATGAGAGGAGGAGATCGTTTGTTACCTTGAGAAGTGCTGTCTCTGTACTTTTAATGGGAACTGGACTGGAATGGTTCAGACAGACTGTTGGAGTTTAGGTGAGTTTGTAATTGTGTGGCTATGATGCGCTCGAGGATTATGGAGAGTAAGAGAAGGTTGGGTATGGGGCGGAAATTTCAAAGTTATCAGGGTTGTCAAGTTTTTTGAGTATTGTGTTGATGGCGACCAATTTGAGAGCAATACATCCAGTGTTAATTCTGTAATGTAACATTTGATGTATTTGTCAATATCATTTTAGTGTTTACAGAGTTATAGTCTGTAGTCCTAATGTATTTACTGTATAATGTTCTGAATATGTTTGATGTTTGGTTGAAATGCTGATTCCTTAATGTGCTACACTCTGTTAAGGGCTGTGTTTTTGCACAGCTCTGCTGTTGCTCTGAGACACTGTGGTCGCACACAGTAATAAACAGCAGAGTCTTCAGGCTGCAGACTCTGTCCTTGAATAGTCACTGTTCCTGCAGATGTGTCTCTGCTCAGGCTGAACTTGTTCTTCAAAGCATCGTTCTTGTAGAAGCTGCCTCCTCCCCACTGATCAAAAATCCACTCCAGTTTCCCCTCTCTCTGTCTGATCCAGCCTGTGGCATAGCTGTTGTCAGTGAGAGAGTAACCAGAGACCCGACAGCTGATGGTCAGAGCCTGAGCAGGCTGCAGCAGCACTGAGCCTGGCTGGAGGAGCTCCACACTGTCCACTGTACCTGTGGAAAGACAACATCATCATCACACTCATTCTCCTACAGAGAGCTGCTGTGAAGGTCAGGAAGTGTTCTCACAGGAAGCAGCTGCCAGCAGCAGGAGCACAGCCACAGACAACATGACTGAAGTGCCTGTCCCTCTCACCACTCGCCCTTATATCACTCCATCATTTGCATATGCATGAATACAACTCTACTGTTTTATTATTATTCACAGAACTGTGTCACGACTTCTATCTATGTTTACATTTCAATTAAGTTCTCTTTTCTCTGAGGCTGACATTTTCCTCCGGACAAAAAGACGTTAAAGAGTCACGGAGCCGTCTGAACTGCACTGGAGGCTCGGAGAAGAGGACCGCGGACTCTTGGTCGGGAGCTGAGAGCTGCCACGGAGATCCGAGACCGGAGAGGCGTCCAAGGAACGGGAGAAACTGAGCGGGAGGCGTGAGCGGAGGTGGCCGAGCGGGAGCGAGCAACGCGGGTGGAGCAGCGGGGTCGTCGCGTCGCACTCAACCATCCGGACCACGAGTTTCAGCGCTCTCAACCCCTACGGACCGTGAACTCCAATTCTCTCAAGTTCTGACCGACAAGATCTGGCCTGCACCGTGTTTCCTTTTTCCTTTTTTCCATTCCAAAACAGTACCGTGAGTAACTGTGTGTTTGTGAAATATTTTGTTATTTATTGTTGTATAATTTAGTTTATATTATTGTGCCTAATTGAATATGTTATATTTGTTGACGGGAAACTTTTATATTTAATTTGCCAAATTATTATTATTAATATTTAACAAGGCCTTTACAATATTTTTGCCTAAACTTAACACTTCTCTGGGTGTCATTATTCTTAAATAGAAAATTATTGTGTGAAAGAGTTTTACTTTTATTTAGTAACTGACTAGGTGCACCTTCGTGGTATCCAACTGAAACTAAACCGAACCCAAGCACCCACCATTCTCATGTAAGTAACACACAGAGTGGTGGTGCGGGTGCTACATGTAGTTTACCAGTTTGACTCCAGAGCAACAGTTAGAAACACCAGTGCTGTCCTGTAGTCCATTTTGTTCAAGTGTCCACTGCTCTGTTTCCTTTAGACTTAAATAGAGGAGAGGATTTCACATTTGCATTGGCTCCTCCCAAAAATAACTGTTAATACATTGCTGAAAACACTGAGCGATAAAGAGAAGATGCAAAATCTCAGGGTAGTTTATGTGCAGGTTGCAAATTCCAATCAATCAATCAATCAATCAATCAATCAATCAATCAATTAGAATTCTATATTTTTGTTTTAAAGGACCTTTTATCACTTATGATTTTATTTGATACTAATTTCTCATGAAATTATAAGATACTTGTACATTTTTGTCACAGATACAGAGAGTGAAGAGCTATGGGGCTAAAACTGTCCCCCAAGGGTCTTGAATATTATACAACATTATATCTCTTTTACTAATAATTATTTAGTAATTATTATGGTAACTTTGCATCCTAATTGTGATTTTGGGAGAAGAGACAAGACATTTTCAGCCGTCAGTGTGGCTTTTGGTTGCTTGGAAAGTCCGTCCATAAAGCTGTTGGTTGGATGTTTTTGTACATGAGCTGCACTCTTCCTGTCACGGTGCGTGTCGGGCACAGTAGTAAACAGCACTGTCTTCTGCTGTCAGACCTGTGATCTCCATGTACTGGGTGCTGCTGGGAACATTTTCAGTCATGATGAAGCGACTCTGGAAGGCGCTGGCATAAGTTGGGTTGTTGTTGCCTGTGCTCATGTATCCAATCCACTCCAGCCCTTGTCCTGGTCTCTGTCGTATCCAGGAAAGGTTGGGGCCTGTCATAGAATAACCAGATGTGACGCAGGACATCTTCACACTTTCTCCAGGTCTTTTCACCAAAGAAGATGGCTGCTCCAGTCTGACCTCTGTCCACACACCTGAACAAGACAAACATATTAATTAACACCAAAATATTTACAAATCACAATTAAAATATCATAAACTTACAATTGAAGGTGGCTGTAAACAATAATGTCACCACAACATATTTTCCCATTTTAACAAAGTAATGTTTGGGCTCAGTTCACGATGTTGCAGTTAATACAGTTTGCTGTGGCACAAAATAACTCCGTGGTGTCAATATAAAGAGTGTAGGATTTGCATATACAGCATCTCCCTCTGCTGGACACAGATAATAGTGCGATGGTAGACAAGGTTAAAATGAATTATAAATATCTGAGGGGCCCCTCTTATTTAATTATAATCTAATCTAGAACACATAAAACATCTCTAGATATTTGCCACCGTCTCTGGAATTTAAAACAAATAGTTATATTTATCCGACTGAGTGGTTGTCGTGTCATGAACTGTAATATTCTAGTTCTCTCGGCCTCATATCTACATTCGTTCTTTCCTCCTTACATTTTCTGTCAGCAGTAGTGCTGTGATATGATAGACCCCTCTGTAGAGAAATGGACTGGACCAGAGCAGTGTAAGTCCCGCCTTCTGAGTTTGACGAGTGAGTCTGACAGATTCTTTTAATGATGAACAACTTCATGAAATCCTGAAATAATTAAAAACAACTTTTTAAGATTAAGTTTTAAATATATCTTTAAATTATTTTGACAGATTCCATTCATTAATAGCACATTTAAGTAAATCATTGAACATTTAATTATTAAAATGTATATTTAATGAATTCAGTGTACACGTTTAATGAATGAATGACATATAGTTAATTACGACTTTTAATTTATTCATTTTGGCACACTACTTCCTCCATACAAATGCGTTGGCATCTCTCGCTCCAATAAAGTATTTTTAATCCATCAAAGGGCCTCGGACTCTTTACCCACCTGCACAGAACATCCAAGGGTATTGTTTTGGCCGTTTACTTGTAAAACGTTTATTTATTTATATTCTTTAGTGTTAAATTGAATCTTTTAAACATTTACTATCAAATGACATTTTTCTTTTGTCTCAATATTGTTTCAAACCAGTGAAGCCACCCACTATCTATTTTTAACCAGTACAGAAGAGCACAGTAAACAGAGGAAGTAGTTTTTGTCCCAGTGCTCTGTTATTCTGTCTCATTGTGCTTTCTCTGGCACAGTAATACAGCGCAGTGTCCTCCGTCCTCAGAGCGTTCATCTGCAGATACACCTGGCTGCTGGAGTCGTCTCTGGAGATGGTGAAGCGTCCCTCCACTGACTTGGAGTAATAAATAGGAGAACTGGCTGTGCTCACATATGCAATCCACTCCAGACCTTTACCTGGAGCCTGTCTGATCCAGTTCCACACATTGCTACTGAAGTCTAACCCACTGGTGGTACAAGTGAGTCTGTGGGATTCTCCAGGACGTTTGACGGCTGATCCAGACTCTGTTATGGACCAAGCATCAACAATATTGAAAAGGCAGACAGCACACAGCAGCACAGTGAGGTTTGTAACAGCCATTTTGTGTTGTGCTGCTGTCAATACTGTGGTTCTACTTTAAATATCATCTGTACTGAAGCTCCTCCCACTATCCAAACTATGGCCATAAATACAAATTCATTGTGATTGACTGTGACTGTGATTCAAGGCATTTCTGTTTAATCCCACTTGAATGAACAGATTGTTATAGCTCTCACTGAAACTGAAGCTGCAAAATCAGGAGGATTTCATTACCATCGACAGAAAACAAACAGCAACAACTGTTCAAGAGGCATTTTAACTCTGATCCATGAAGTTTGTGTGTTAGACATGTTTGTCTTGTGACCGTTGCTTGTCCATTAATGAAGAAGTGTTTTCTTGTTGCATTTATAAAACAATGTCAGTATTGTATCCAATTTTCAACTAATTAAAATCAATATGGCCCTGATGTATGAGTCATAATGCACTGACACGTCTGTTTTTAGACAAAACATTAGTGTATATTTTGTCAATATAATAAATTATTGCTGAACCCAACCAACCAAACAAAAGCAAAATAAACCCAAATGCAGCACACATTGGTTTTCAGTGAGATTTTACTGTGTACAGAGCGCCCTCTCTGGTGCTCACTGTGAAAGGCACTCTTTAGTGTTTTTGTACAGCTCTAGATATACTTTGTGTGACTGTGGATATCGAGCACAGAAGTACACTGCAGTGTCTCCAGGCTGCATGTTCTGTCCGTTCAGAGTCACTGTTTTTGTGGAAGTGTCTAAATCTATACTAAATCTGTTCTTCAGAGAATCTTTATAGTAAGAAGCTCCTGTGTGCTTCATTCCAATCCACTCCAGGCCTTTCCCAGCAGGCTGTCTGATCCATGCTGTGTAGTAGCTGCCGAGAGAGTATGAGACAGTACAGGGGATGGAGAGAGTGTGTCCTGGCTGCACAGTCACAGAGGCTGGCTGTGTCAGTGTCTCACACTTCACACCTGTGGAGGACACAAATGTGTTGAGGAGATGCTTCAATAACAGGAGCATTGTGTGGAACTAGAGCTGATGTTGAGTGTGAAAGAGGAAAACTCACAGAGCAGACAGAGAGCAGCCGACAGCAGAGTGAGTGTGTCCATCCTGAGACTGCACATGTGAACGAGGAGCAGCAGCACACTATGTACTGCACACACATTTACATCTGCTCTGAATAGGCTCCGCCCCTCAGAGACACAGGAATACTGTATATACACATGACCACAGTAATATTATTACACATAATATTTAGAATATAATTATGTGTGATACTCTTTATAGGCCTCTTGGAAATATTTTGTATAGGGCTGGAACCGGAAAAAACGTTAAAAAAAAAACCAAAAAACAAAACTCTAACTGTCCTTCCTTCCTAAAAGAACAGGTAATATAATGTTGCATGCTGAAGAAATAAAAGTTTAAAAAGCCAACATGATGGCAGGGTGGTGCTTAAGTGAGATATCCATTGTAATTTTTATACAAAAAAAAGAAAAATAATAATAATAATCATCATCTGTGACATAAGAATGTATCATGGTTAAAAAACAAAACCATGATCACAAGATAATATCTATGGACCTAAAACTGTCCCCTGTAGGTCCTCAAATCATACATTACAAACTCAGCCACATTATCTCTTGGACAAGAGGGAGACACAATCTATCACGCTGTTAATAATACAATGACACCAGTTATTTGAGCAAGTCTTAGTTCATTTACATTTTTAGAGTGATTACAAAGGTAATATTGACAAAAGATACATAACTTAGAAGAAGAAGAAGAAGAAGAATTTTTATTTATAGAGCGCTTTTCCACCTAATAGGCACCCAAAGCGCTTTACAAACCGTTGAAACTACAGTTGCCGTTACAACATAACATATACAATTACATCTATAGACAATAAACAATGCAGACACACAGTTGTAACTACAGTTGCGGTCACAACAAAACATACAATAAACAAGACATAAACAAGACATAGCAGGTAGCTGTAATCTGTAAGAAATCCATACAAAAGATGCAAGTAGCTAGATAGATAGAGGGAAGAGTGCGGGCGGTGTGTGCACAATGTTATCTCATGTTTATGTTGCAAGGTCGGTATGACCCAGGTTCTTCCAGCCAGCTGCAATCTCAAGGTCCGGGATACGGGGAAAGAAGGGAGGGAGGGAGGGCAGAAAATACATTTTAATACATTTGTTGATCAGGAATTTGTACAGATCAATAAAAAACAATCATTTCTGGTCTTTCCGAGTAGCGATTCGTTGTTTCATTGAGTTAGTCCATCTTTAACGACTCTCCCTGATTGTCCAACGGCTTTCAGCACCTCCGTGGTCCGAAACAAGATGTTACCATTCAGATCCAGGAGCTGTGCCAGTCCATGATCCAGTCTTTGCTCAAGTCTTAGCATCCTTTCACTCAGTTTCACAAACTTTGTTTTGTTGTTGTCAGACAGGTTTTGGACGAATTCTCCTGTCTGGCAGATATTCCGATAGACAAAGGCGATTCCAAGCCCCAATAGTAGAAAGCCCGCTATCATGAATCCAAATATAAAGAGATCTTCCACATCTTCGACCTGCAAGGGCTCGATGCATAGGTACATAATAAATATAAAATAATAAGTGGACTCTTTTTATGATATTCTGGGGTTAAATAACTATTTCTGTAAAATCAGGTAGAGTCAACATTTGGTTATTTTTTTCTGTTTAAAACATTAACCGGGCCAATCCTCAAAATCTGTGGCTTTTCAAATGTTCAAATTTCAAATGTTCAAAGTTTTTGTATAAAGTTTTGTTAACTATATTTTCAGTGCATATTAGAACTGTTTAAGTTTATTTTCTTAATATATTATGTATATGATTATCCTATTATGGGAAAAAAAAAGAGTAATGGTAACAGGAATGAAATAAACTTTGGACGCATAAAAAATTATCAATAATTGTATTATTATTTGTTTCATTATATTTACTATTTTATATCGTTATTATTATTATTATTAACTATTTACAGTTGAGTCAGAAGAGCAACACGGCCAAACACCACACTTTTACAATAATGGATTTTAATTTAAAATGTGAAAAATAGAAAGAAAGAAAGATGTTAAAATGATTGAATATGACAATAAAACAGTAAGAAATATTAGATATTTTATTATGTGTTGTTAAAGAGACTTTCTCGCCGTTGTCTTTGGAATACAAAAGGCACCATACAGTCTAATAATGTACATAAAGACAAAGCAGTGTGGCTCATGGAGCTATGATCAAATATCTCAGTGGTGTGAGAGCTCCCCCTCTGGTGACAACAGGAAACACACTGACTGTTTTTGTACAGCTCTAGATATACTTTGTGTGACTGTGGTTGTCTGGCACAGAAGTACACTGCAGTGTCTGCAGGCTGCATGTTCTGTCCATTCAGAGTCACTGTTTTTGTGGAAGTGTCTAAAACTATACTAAATTTGTTCTTAACTGATTCTTTGATAATAAAACTTCCTGTGCCTTTGTATCCAATCCACTCCAGGCCTTTCCCAGCAGGCTGTCTGATCCAGTGCGTCCAGTAGCCGAGATCATAAGACACAGTACAGGGGATGGAGAGAGTGTGTCCTGGCTGCACAGTCACAGAGGCTGGCTGTGTCAGTGTCTCACACTTCACACCTGTGGAGGACACAAATGTGTTGAGGAGATGCTTCAATAACAGGAGCATTGTGTGGAACTAGAGCTGATGTTGAGTGTGAAAGAGGAAAACTCACAGAGCAGACAGAGAGCAGCCGACAGCAGAGTGAGTGTGTCCATCCTGAGACTGCACATGTGAACGAGGAGCAGCAGCACACTATGTACTGCACACACATTTACATCTGCTCTGAATAGGCTCCGCCCCTCAGAGACACAGGAATAGTGTATATACACATGACCACAGTAATATTATTACACATAATATTTAGAATATAATTATGTTTATGTGCTAGATACTCTTTATAGGTTTATTCAAAATATTTTGTACAGTGCTGAAACCGGAAAAAACAAAAAATAGAAAAAACTCCTTGTAAACTGACCGTCCTTCCTTCTTAAAAGAACAGGTAATATAATGTTGCATGCTGGAGAAATAAAAGTTTATAAAGCCAATATGATGGCAGGGTGGTGATTATTAGATTAGAATTAGAATCATTAGGGATGAAATGATGGATTGTGAAGAAAATGATACAGCGATTGTGAACGCCCCGGCAGCCTTTAAGTCAGACGTGTGGAAGCATTTTGGTTTCTCAGTTTCATCAAACGCTGAAGAGTAAAAGGTGACAAGCACTGCCACATTACAGTGCGGAGCGTCACGGGAAATACAAGCAACACGCCAAGTCATGTGACACCCCAGCACCCAGAAAAGTGTCATGAATCTGTGGTAAAGTAAGTACCACAAGGTCAGAAAACACTACAAGAGGCATTTTCATCTATGATTCCTCACAACAGCACAAGGGCTCAAGAAATAACAAGGTACATCGCAGAATACATAGAATATAGGATTATTGTTGTTCCTGACATAACTTGACAATTGCACTTTAGAGTTTCCATGTGTGATCTTTTCTATTGTCATGGTTCTAAAATATGACAATAAAGGCCTAATAATTAATGGCAGGAGCAGATTACATTGTCAGTCTTGTTATTATGAACATGGATACATCATTTTGAGCTCTTCTACAATATCATGAGCTTCTCCATCATATCGCAATACATATCGTATCATCAGTTTCATATTGAGATAATATTATATCGTGTGATTTGCATATCGTTAAATCCCCAGTAATTACACAGATACTGTATTAACCATAAACAAGGACAAAACATCTGCACTTTGACAGAATTCTGACCCGTCCTCCAACTCAATGTTAAACTATGAGCATTGTATAAAGTTTCTGTGTGACGTGTGAAATGGAACTGTACAGTAAAAGTACTTTTAACCACAGTGTTTTGTACATTCATTCTTAAAATCATGTAAGAGAAAAAACGTGAAAAATTGAGGAAGTAGTTGTTGTACAGCTCTGCCACCGTCTCTCTCACTGTGTGTCTGGTGCAGTAATACAGCGCAGTGTCGTCCGCTCTGAACACTGACCAACTGGATTTTGTGAATGATTACAAAGGCCGTCCAAAAAAGTCGATAAGCCACAAACATTTATTATTAATTCATTATTCAAAGACTGAAGGAAAGAGGAAGATGAAACCTCAAGTCCAGCTGCAGTTTCTCTCAAGCCACTTCCATTCATTGTGTAATGATGGTGTGAGAGCGCCCCCTCTGGTGACTATGGTGAATTACACTCTTTAGTGTTTTTGTACAGCTCTAGATATACTTTGTGTGACTGTGACTCTCGAGCACAGAAGTACACTGCAGTGTCTCCAGGCTGCATGTTCTGTCCATTCAGAGTCACTGTTTTACTGGAAGAATCTACATTTATACTGAACTGGTTCTTTAGTGAATCTTTGAGTGCTACGCTACATCCAGCACAATGACCCCCAATCCACTCCAGGCCTTTCCCAGCAGGCTGTCTGATCCATGCTGTGTAGTAGCTGCTGACAGAGTAAGAGGGACTACAGGGAATGGAAAGAGTGTGTCCTGGCTGCACAGTCACAGAGGCTGGCTGTGTCAGTGTCTCACACTTCACACCTGTGGAGGACACAAATGTGTTGAGGAGATGCTTCAATAACAGGAGCATTGTGTGGAACTAGAGCTGATGTTGAGTGTGAAAGAGGAAAACTCACAGAGCAGACAGAGAGCAGCCGACAGCAGAGTGAGTGTGTCCATCCTGAGACTGCACATGTGAACGAGGAGCAGCAGCACACTATGTACTGCACACACATTTACATCTGCTCTGAATAGGCTCCGCCCTCAGAGACACAGGAATCAGTTTCCTTTTGAGGAGCTTTGAGGAGTTTACATATGACCACAGTAATAGTGTCACACATAATATTTAGAATTAAACAGTACATATCATTGGTTTTATTTATTTTCCCAATAAACAAGTATTTCCTACTCACAAATAGAGGCACAATAGAACATTTCAGTGTTTGTATAACTTTTTTCAATCATGCGTGAAAATGTTTGGAAATTTGTCTTACTCTTCCTAATCTTATTTTAGACATACATTTCTGTATAGCGCTGGGAATCATAAACAACAAACAAACACCAAACAAACAAAAACAATTGCAAATTTACCGTCCTCCCCTCCATAAACAACAGTTCATCCACAGGCTTTAAGGCAGCAAGAAATAAAGTATTCAAATGTCACATGACGGCAGGTGGTGGACAAGTGAGAAATGAAATGAAAATGAGTTTCCCGCCCACAGCCAGCCCATGCTCTGCTCCTCCTCGCTCTGAGCCCACAACCAGCCCAGATGCTCAAGTCACGACTGTGTCCATTAGAAGGAGAGTTACAAAAAAGAAGGAGCACCAAAAACGCCCAGAGTGCCATTTAACAATTTACAGAAAACAGTTAAACAAACACATGCAAAGAAAACACACGGCCAAAATGATGGACATTTCTTCCAATAACCATCTGCAGAGTGAATGCAGTGACCCACAGAATGGACTTTATACTGTCCACAAAAGCTTTCATGGACCTTCGACTCCAGTCCATGTTCAGATTAAAATATGGGCGTGTTGCTTGTGAATCAAGTGGATGCCAGGTTAATGGACTTTGCTTTGAGAAGTGCAATGTACCAGTGTGTCCACCTACAGTCTGTTTCCTGTTGCAGAGGTTTTCTTCATTCACCATCACTCAGAAGACACTCTTAATGAAATGGTGAAGAGCAAGTGGTTTAGGAATAATAAAATTAAACTATGTCTAGAGCAGGTATGGGCAAACTTTTTGACTCAAGGGCCACATTGGATTTTTACACTTGCCGAGGGGCCGGACCATTTACAGTTTGAATGTTGTTAACTACAGTATATTACACACTATTACACACAGACGTAATGCCTACAATACACAAAAAACTACAACAGAATAGTAAAAATCATTAGCTTTATTTATTTTAGAGGAAACAGTGCCGTTGGTCACACTTTTTAGCCAATGCTTCAAAGTTTGGTGTTATTCTAGTGGTGGCTTTTCTCTGATCTTAAGTGTCCATCTGACATCAGGATCTGTGGCGCTCTTTGTTAATGTACATCACCCTGATGTTTGCTCACAAATGTAATATTATTTTTAAACGCTGCATTTATTGTAAAGCACTTTGCACTTTATTTGTGTTGGTTCACTGTATATAACAATATTTATTATTCAGGCTAATGTTAAATATCCACTGTTTTTATTGTAAATACTTTTGCTCCGTGACATTCGGCCATTACTATTTAAACACGCCTAAACCTCACTTTAGTAAGAATGAGAAGGAGTAGCAGTGACACAGACTCACGCCTGTTCTGCTTTTGGACGGTTCATTTATTAACTTTGTACACAATGTTCCCTCTAATTTTTCATGTGTCTGAGCAAACACAAAAACTCTCTGAGCAGTGCCTTGGACCATGTGAGCGACATCAGACGCACTGTGGCCACATCAGTGTCACAATCGTTCAAAACCTGAGATCAGAGCACTGCAGTAACACAGTCTGTATTGGTTTTGTTTGCCTTCATCCATTAATGAAGCATCCCTGGATAGAATTTTGAATTTAACTTATAGTGGGTACGTTTGAAAGCTTGGGGGGGTCTGGGGGTCCTCCCCCAGGAATATTACGAGACTGACAACTTGGAAGCGTGTGGTAACCTATGAACAAAATACTTTGGTACCACTTTATACCACTCTGGTGCCTTAACAAAGCGTTAACAAAGACTTAATTCATAGTGAACAAATAGTTTATTGAGCAGAATTCAGGATTAGTTACTACTTAATTAAGGGTAGGGTTAGAGTTAGGAATTAGGGTTGGAGTATTAGTTAAATAGTTACTAAGTCTGAATCATTCAGGCAAAACTATTTATTTTCCATATTTTGTTTTTTGGTCAGTTTACTCTCTCAGCATGTAGACTTTCACGTGGAAACAACAAACTTGTCTAATCTGCTCCTACAGTTGTTTTATTACTTCATTTAATCCACGTCATCCCTAGATTACAGAAGGATTTTTCTGATCACTAATTCTAAAATGGATTTATTTAAGTTTTAAAGTTAATAACCTGTTTAGTCCCACCGTCCCTGATCAGGGACAGTTTCAGAGTTTTTACATACATGCGTCACTCATTAAAAACAAATGTTTTCAATACAGACATGTTATATGTCATTTGAAAGCTTAGAGTCACCACTAAACGTCTAAAATGTTCAATCCTCACTAAATCACCTCACAAAATACTTGTAAGCTATCAAACTGTAACATAACCAAACTGTTCATCTCGCATTTCTTACCTTTCGTTGGCTCCTCAAGACGCAAACAAAATCCAATCCAGAAGTGTGTGCACTCTTTCTGCCCATCACAGTCCACAAAATAAGAATATCCAGTTGTTATTTCAAATAATATAATCCATTTGTTGATATCCACCCGTAAACGCATCTTCTTCATTTGACAGTAACACAAAAGCAATAAAAACATAACTTTTGCGCATCACTTTACACAGAAATCTCCGGCTTCCGCAGTTCGGCTTGGGTATGTTCGTTTTCCCCTCAGTCTTGTCTTCAAAACGAGCCTATCCGTGCAATTTTCCGTCGAGTACTTCCAGAGGTAGAGCCCTTTGAACAAAGCGAACGCATCCATTTTGACACGCGAGGAGCGTCAGCTCCGCTTGCGTAATGGCGTCACAGCCTGCAATGCCATTGGTGATTCAGTAAGTCAATCACATATTTTTGTAGCCAATCACCAGAGCTTTCAAATGAGGGGCGGGACTTGCAGGTTCATTGAGTGCAGGAGCTGGTTTTTCCCTGCGTAAAGAGATGAAGGCACCATTTTACGCATCATTTACGCAGCGGAACGTCTGTACGCACGACCTGCCTTTGATTTGAGGAAGTTTATGAAAAAAATAATCTATAATGGATATTTATAGTCACCAAAATGACCAAATATGGTTTTCAGGGTCATTAGAGTGTCAAAATGCATGGAAAGCAGTTTGGCACATTTGGCACAGAGAAGGACCTCTTGTTCGGATTAGGGTTATTACATACAAAAAGCTGCTCAACATCAAAATGGTTGGACCTAGAAGTCAGAAATTTCACACAGTTGTTGTCAACAAGGTGGACAACTGCTGTGGGGAGTGTCAATAGCACAGCATGAAGTATGTCTTCAGAAAGACATTTTTATTTTCTCTTTTTTTTTCCGAGACCAAAAAAACGACTTTTGGGGTGTGTTTGAACAGGTGTACTGCCGGTTGTGTTTCACTCAGACAAATCTAATGCACAGATTCAGAAACTAGAAGGTCTTAGCTTTCAAATGACACATCATACAAGTCTATAGACTGTAAGTTAGCCATGCAATAAGCTTTTTCATTTGGGTATGTACTTTTCGAGAAAAACTGCCAAAATGAGGTGGGACTTAACAGGTGTTAAGTTAAAGTTAAAGTTTTTTTAGGACAATTTTCAGTCAAAGCAAGTTAACTCAAAAACTAAATAAGAAATCCAAAATCCCCTCTGTAAAGTTTTTTGTTGTACAAAATGAACTATGAATGAAATTTAAACCTGGTACTGTTCATTTTTCAGGTTTATATGTTATGTATGTATGTTATGTATGTATGTTACATGTTAACTTATAGTGGGTACGTTTGAAAGCTTGGGGGGGTCTGGGGGTCCTCCCCCAGGAAATTTTCAACACAATGGATGTAATTTCCTGGGATTTGGGGTGTTTTAGATCAACAAATTCAAATGTTACAGTGATACATTTTATGGTCACGCAATAGGCTGATGTCTGCTCAAGATTGAAATGGAGGCTTTGTTTATCATAAGAAAACCTTTGGCACAGTTGTGCCAACCTGTCTAGTTCACATGCTGCTGATCACTTGTGTCTAAATCTTATCAGTGTTTCTCTGTGAGCTGCACTGTCCTCCTCTCTGATCACAGCCCCTCAGCTATAATTTGGTTTAGGGGAAAAATGGATATCATCAGAGTCATGGTGTTTTTCCCTCCAAAGCTTTCACATTTTTGATGCATTTTAACATAAAGACCATGGATGTATTAAAAGAACTGGATAAGGTACGCCCCCTCTGTCCGTGGTCCCAGATTGATTTGTGGCCGTGCGAGGTACTGCAGCCTCTTGGAACCAGCCTTTTTCTAAAATTGCACATTATAATTGCAGACAGTACTGAATTATTATTGGTATTTAAATAAAATAGAAGGAAATGTTCTTTTCTACCGTTTCTAAAATCACCGAAATTACCGTTTTTATATTAAGTGACGTCACCGCAAACATGTGCGAGTCACGTGAACGAGCACGTCGGACGATATAAACATAAGCACGTGGAAAAGGCTCGACTAGCGATACCTGTAAGTTGTATTTTATTTCATTTTAGACGCTTTCAGGTGTGCTCTAACATGAAGAACACAATTACAATCACACAAGCTAACGTTAACACAAAAACTTGCAAGCTGCGTGGTCGTTCACGTCGCTCAAAGCATCATGGGGGAAAGCAAAGATGTCAGCCTCCGTATCAGGAAGTAAATGCGGAAGTAAGAAATTTTTTTGGGGTCATGCGCCAATGAGCTCACTCCATAGGGATAAACAGGACGGCCATTTTGGATACATCTTCCAGGTTTTATTATAGTTCTATGATAAAGACTGACTCACATCCAGCAACACTTCTGTGCAATATTCAGTAACCTGCTTACATTTCCTCTGGAAGCCTCTGGACAAAGTAACCTGTGTGTCATGTTTAGATCCTAAGCCTATGTTTCAAATAGGCCTAATGATAATTTACAGTTAATTTATGACTAAGGATGTCATTGATTAGACTTTACTGTAGCTCAGACACAACAAGACAGTCTTCAATAGCCAAAATAAGTCAGTGGCCATTAATTTTCATTCTTCCAGTTTTCACTTGGGATTATTCTGTGCATAAAGCACTTAACGCCTCGTTACGCACGCGGCTAATTTACATATCAATACACGCAAAAACTGTGCAAAGCGCTAAACTTTGTAGACGCGCTGTGGCGTTTGCTCTGATTGGTTCATGATTTTTCACTGGAGTTGAAGACAGAGGAACCTGAAGTCTGTGTCTGTGCCGCGCTGCTCACGGCGCTCACGCCGCTGCCGCGTAAAGACGCGCGGAGACAAGTCAGATCCAAAATGAATGAGCTCAAATCAAGTTTGTCATCGTGAGTTCTGAGAGTTCGGGGCTGGGTTGATTAAATCTCAAAAAGTGCACAGCCTGACCCTGTATTAAGTTTGTGTCTAATGTGATGGTTTGACTCCAGAGGCAATGATTTTAGTGGGACTACTTTTCCGTGCGTCAGGTGGAGGAGCTCGTCGTCTGCGTGCCTGCTGGTACAGCGTACTTCCACCAAATGTTTTAGGGGTCTGCAGTAATGGGCTGTAATGCCTTCACCCCTGATGGGGAGTAATTTGCGCTATTCTAGACGCATTAGTTCGTCAGCTGTTTGTTCTAAAAACTCTGTGAATACGAGGCGGGTTGGTCTGGAGTCTAGAAGAAAGACTAGTTAAAAGCGTATGGGATGTAGAACTTTAGTTCCCCCGGAGCCTTTGATTTGGCGCTATGTGCTGTCAATGATCAGACGTGTTCAGGTGCACGTCACTGTGTGTGGCTCTCTCTCTTTTCCTCTCTCTCTTTCTCTCGTGCGCAACTCAGATTTTCTCTGCGCGATGCCCCTGGGAGCTGTGCGCAATTGCGCACGCGCGCAGCTTAGAGGGAACAGTGTTTGTACATTTTTAAAACTCCGTTACTTGTATCCAAAAATCTTAACTATATACACTACAGCTGTCTTTTGTTTTTGTTTCACCAGGGCTCTTCATTACACTAACTGATTGACTCATGTTCACTAAATAAATGTATAATGTAATGTAGTAAAAAGGAGCTCCTCTCTTGGTCATTTGAAGTGTGAAAAACAAACATAGGTGGAGCTGAACAACACAAGCATATTTTGTGTCATGTCCCAGAGGTTTGGAAAATGTCCTTCTGTTAAAATCGTGTAACTCGTTTGAGTCTAACAGAGTTGAACGTCTCCTTTAACCACTGGTTATTACAAGACAATGCTTTGGCTCTTGGCCTTTCAGCAAAGGCCATTGTTTTTGGACTGCGCCCTCATCAGTTATAGTACGGTTATTTTACTGAAAAGGAAGGGGTAAACAACGCCATCTACTGAAATGAACAAGCAACTGCAGTCTCAGACAACTATAAAAGATATCAAATATTATTAAATGTTTGCAGGCCGGATCAAAATGCCAAAAGGGCCGCATGTGGCCCTCAGGCCTTAGTTTGCCCTCCTCTGCTACAGACTGTGTTACTGCAGTGCTGTGATCTCAGGGTTTGAATGTGCGTGACACCGATGTGTCCAGTGTGCGTCTGATGTCGCTCACAGTGGTCCAAGGCACTGCTCAGGGAGTTTTTGTGTTTGCTCAGGAACACGAAAAATTAGAGGCAACATTGTCCCTGATTTTTACTGTTGTGAAACAGGAAAAACTGAGCTGATCCATGTTTCTGATTTTTTGCATGTAATAAAGTAAAATTTGTTTTTTCCCAGCACAGATATATTGTAACAGCATTTTTTCAGGTGAAAATGAGACCACAGACCGTGACGGTCCATGGGGCCCAGGGGTGAAAAGTGCTTATGAACTCATCACAGTGAACATTTAGGATGCTGAGACTGTAAAGACTTTAACATGAACTAGTTCTGTTTTTCACGTTTCATGTTTCTGAATGACCATGGACTGCACTGACATTTGTATACTCTACTGAACAGGAGAAGAGCGGGGGACAGCACCCAGAGATGACTTGTGTGTGCTGTTTGTAAGAAACAAGAAAGTACAATGCACTCAAGAGGTTCATCATATGAGCAGAGACTCACTTCCAACATTCAAGTTTGCCAAAAGTGTCACAGAGACATTAAGTACCACCAAACAGACGTCTTCCTTTTCATACTAACTCTCACACAAGGCATTTCAAGTTCTCATCAAAATTACATTTAGAAGTGATCTCTGACTCTGAGAGAAGAGCACACAGCCCTGTGGAATTCCACAATTGTGTTGATGGTCCAACTGCCCAAGACATTCTTCCACACTCGTACATGCAGAAAAATCAAACTAATTGTACAATAGTATAATGGATTGACAATGACTTCGGGATAGAAGTCGAAATGTCTCGATCTTCAAACAGCATCCAGATGACAACCCCTGAAACCTTTTCTACGATGAAACACGCCTGGACGAATGAGGAATTACATCGACGAATAGTATAATGTGTTATTTGTTTCACATGTCCTCAACTGTTGTTTATCCTTATTGTGCCACGGAGAGTCAGGAAGTGCATCTGGTGTAACACCGTACTGTAACTACCCAGACAAGTGGCACCCTCTGGAAGAAAGTGTGCTGCTCAAGTGTTTTTATCAAAAGCAACTTCTTAGTTTGAAGATAAATGCATTTGTTTTTCATATTGCATTTGACCACATTATGAAAATTGGTGGGTTTGATGCCTCATAAATGACTGGAACTTTATCACACAATTTGCAAATATGACCACAACGTACACAATAACAATGTATTATTAAAAGAGGAAGTTGATACCACAAGTCCAGCTGCCATTACATAACCTTTAATCAATGTCAGAGGTGTGAGAGCGCCTCCTCTGGTGACTGTAGAGAATAACACTGACAGGTTTTTGTACAGCTTTAGATATACTTTGTGTGACTGTGGGTATCTGGCACAATAGTACACTGCAGTGTCTTCTGGCTGCATGTTCTGTCCATTCAGAGTCACTGTGTTACTGGAGGGATGATCTATACTGAACTTGTTCTTCAGTGACTCTTTCATTGTAGCTGAACCAGATGCAGCACGATATCCAATCCACTCCATTGCTTTCCCAGCAGGCTGTCTGATCCATGCTGTGTAGTAGCCCGTGTATGAGAGACTACAGGAGATGGAGAGAGTCTGTCCTGGCTGCACAGTCACAGAGGCTGGCTGTGTCAGTGTCTCACACTTCACACCTGTGGAGGACAGAGCACAATATTGAGGATCAAACTGTGCTGTTTAGTTGGAGCAGAGTTTACTGATGTGAACAGAGACTTACAGGATCCAGCTGCCAGCAGCAGCAGAAGAGCTCCAGACAACATCATCAGTGTGGAGTGCACTGTCACACTCTCACATGGGCCTTATATAGACACAGGAGCACAGCAGTAGTTTGCATTCAAACAAACTGGGAGGGCATCCGGGGGAAACAAAACAAAAGGATATTTAAGAGAGTGAAAATATGAACAGTTTAGTTTGTACAGTGAGGAGAGCTCATGTCAGATTTTGTTTGTTGAACACATTGTGTATAACTTGAGATGAATTCTGAACATCTTTGCCCCTGAAGCCTGTGTCACAACAGTTTCTAATCATTCATCTTTTCCCACTTGATCCTAGTTGGAGCTGTGTGTTTTGTATCAAGACTATGGGGTAGGTGGGGTTTCAAGGATTTTATTTTTTTATTTTTTATTTTATTGGGAATGATTCTGACTGCAAACATACAACTTCTATGTGTAAAGAAATGTTATACAAATATTATACTTTTGAGAAAACACTGTACAAATATTTGAAGGAGGAAGGTAAAACCACAAATCCAGATCGGTTTAACCACATAATGTTTCTTTGCCGAGTGAAACACAAATCTTCCACTGCCCCCTAGAGGTAGTTCTGGTACTAGAAGTATTTGGAGCACCTCAGTATGGAGTAAAAGCGCTGTGTCGGGCGCAGTAGTACACAGCAGAGTCCTCAGGCTGCAGGTTGGACAGTCTGAGAAACATCAAGCTTTTTCCAGCATTATTCCCACACGCACCAGGGTGATTTACAACAACGACAAGCCCTGGTTCACACCCAAACTGAGGCAGCTCAGGCAGCAGAAGGAGGCAGCTTTCAGAGCCGGGGACAGAGAGAGCTACAAAGGTGCAAAGTACAGATTTAGCAAGGAGGTGTCAAGAGCTAGATCTCTGTACAATACACACCTAAAGGAGACATTGTCTGCCAACGACCCTTCTGCTGTTTGGTAAGAGCTCAGGCAGATCACCAACTACAAGCCCAAAGCCCCCCACGCTGCAGACGACCACTAAACTAAACTAACAGCTAGCTTCCTTCTATTCACGGTTCGAGTTATCAACCCCCTCCCCCACCCATCTCACTACAATGGACATTTCTGCCAATCCCATCTCAGGCCCTCCCACCTCCCCCACCGGTCTCTCACCTCAAAGAGAAGATGTAAGGAGACAGTTTCAGAAGTCCAACCGCCGAAAAGCTGCTGGACCAGACGGTGTCTGCCCCGCCACCCTGTGACACTGTGCAAGAGGACCCTGTCCCCAAGAAGCCCCGGATCACTGGACTTAATGACTTCAGGCCTGTAGTGCTGACGCCTGTAGTCATGAAGTTATTTGAGCGCCTGGTCCTACCCCTCCTCAAGTCCTTCACCTGCTCCGCCCTGGACCCACTGCACTTCACCTACAGAGCCAACAGATCTGTAGACAACGCCATCAACCTGGCCCTCCACTTCATCCTGCAGCATCTGGACTCCCGGGGAATCTACACCAGGGTCCTGTTTGTGGACTTCAGCTCTGCATTCAACACCATCCTCCCTGCTCTGCTCCAGGACAAGCTCTCTCAGCTCAACGTGCCTGACTCCATCTGCAGGTGGATCACTGACTTCCTGACGGACCGGAGGCAGTGTGTGCGTCTGGGGAAGAACGTCTCAGACACTGAGACTATCAGCACAGGAACTCCACAGGGCTGTGTACTTTCTCCTCTGCTCTTCTCCCTGTACACCAACTGCTGCACCTCCAGCCACGATCGTAAAACTGATCAAGTTTGCGGACGACACCACCCTCATCGGACTCATCTCGGACGGCAATGAGTCTGTCTACAGGAGGGAGGTGGACTGGCTGGTGACCTGATGCAGCAACAACCATCTGGAGCTCAACGCTCAGAAGACACTGGAGATGATCGTGGACTTCAGGAAAGTCTCAGCCCCCCTGCCCCCGCTCGCCCTGACAGACTCTCCCATCACCACCGTGGACTCTTTCCACTTCCTCAGCACCACCATCACTCAGGACCTCAAGTGGGAACCGACCATCAGCTCCATGAAGGCCCAGCAGAGGATGTACTTCCTGCGGCAGCTGAGGAAAGCCAAGCTGCCGGTGCAGATGATGGTGCAGTTCTACACGGCAATCATAGAGTCCATCCTCACCTCCTCCATCACCGTGTGGTCCATCCTCACCTCCTCCATCACCGTGTGGTCCATCCTCACCTCCTCCATCACCGTGTGGTACAGGAGCCACAGCCAGGGTCAAACACCGACTACAGCGCATTGTGCGCTCTGCTGTGAAGGTGATCGGCTTCAGTCTTCCATCTGTCCAGGACCTGTACGTCTCCAGGACTCGGGGACGAGCAGATCGGATCACGGCTGACCCTTCTCACCTGGACATGGACTATTTGAGACCCTCCCCTTGGGCAGGACCTCCCACCACGAGAACAGTTTCTTTCTCTCTGCTGTTGGACTCATGAACATTTTATAACACCTGCCACTTTAAAAATATAAAAGTTATAAAAGAACTATCTATTTGCACTGCTATATTTACACTGTCTTCCGATTGTACATTTCTGTCTTAGTCTATCTTAGTTTATTCTATTTTATTTTATTTGATCTTATTCTTCATTTTATGCATGCCTCTTTTATATATTTTATTCATTGTTTTATGTTGCACCTTACGCCGAAGCAAGTTCGTATGTTTGTGAATTTTGATCACTGACAATGGCAATAAACTGATTCTGATTCTGATTGTCTCGGCTGACTATTCGCCCTTCAACACTGCTTGCATAGAACGTCTTACTCGAGTCGTAATAAATGAGCCCCAGCCATTCCAATGCTTTTCCTTCAGCTTTTCTGATCCAGTGCATCTCGTGGCTCCCAAAGTCAAACCCGGCTCCACTGCAGGACAGACTGAGAGACTCCTGAGAGCCTCTGAGCACCGGAGAAGAGGGAATGGACTGGAGCATCTGGCAACTCACCCCTGACAAATAAAAACAGGTTAAACGCACGAACGATCCAAACATACTGAACATGTTTGTGGAGAAATGAACTCATCAGGAGGATCAGAGTGTTCATCATCATCAGACTGTGTTAGAAAGCCTTATAACAGCAGCAGGGACGACACAGTATTTCCATGCGGCTGTAGAGGAGGGTCTGTGAGGTGAGGGTCTGGACATACAAAAGCTATTGACCCTTTGCACATAGCGGACGGCAGAAAAGCGAGGATGCGGCATTGCAGGGAGCGCAAAACGGACATAAACTTACTCTGGTTGCAATTGTTTGTTAATTATGTGATGGCCACTTCTAATGCATATTCAGTTCAGTTGTCAGTGGAAGAGGGACATATTTTGGACACTGAAAAAGTGCGTTTTTTGGAGAAAGAAACGATTGCACACCTGGAAGCTGACCCAGGGGACTGAAAAAAATGGCAGATTTCTACAGAATCAATGAACGAAGCACAAAACTCTTTTAATCTAAGGTGAGAACAGATTTGATTTAGATAATTGTAGATGGTCAATGAGCTCCATTAAAGTTAATGTTAAAATTATGCTTTTCACTTGAGTTTGTTTGAATAAATAAAAGTATGTGTGAATACATGTATAATCCATTAGCTGCAAGGATTGTACATCCTACAAGTGCATTTTCATTCACTGTGATCTTTGTAAATGGATAAAGGCGTTGCACACCGCGTAATGCCGTTCGTGATCGTTTTGTAATGTTAGCATTGACTTACCTTGTAAAAAAGGACACAATGTAAATCCTTTAGTCCTTGAGTGCTTCCAGTTCTTCAGGTTTATCACTGCTATTCGTCGCTGACCCGTTCGGTGTTCATAAACAAAACATCACGTTCCATTTGCCTGGTACTATTCCATGTTTGAGCACTAATGCATTTCCAATGGGGGAGTTAGCTTTAGCTTCCAAACATCACAAACTATGAAAAACCAGGGCTGTTTTTGTGACTGACAACCATCGGAACACACACGAGTAACACGTGAGCCTCGGTAGAAAATATTAGCAGTGTAAAAGTGTTTTGTGTAGTTTGTTAGCGTTAGTGATTAGCGCCAAAATCAGTATCAATGCTAACAACCTAGTTTTTTTAAATCTCTGCCGCTATTCTGGACAATAATGGACCAAAAACATCGCGGGTGACAGTCTGGCAGACAATCACGTGTTTGCGCTGTCTTCAAAAGACAAAATTACAGTTTTTAATTTGCTGCTTGTCAAAATGAATTGAAAGAATGTAAAACACGAGTGTGTGCATCCTGGTAAATACTTCACTCCTGGAAGGCCGTGTACGATAAAAAGTCCCATAATGTCTACACCCTGCCTGTTAGTGCAGCCGACCGCACAGCAGCAGATCACAATTTTACTGTAAAATCAATAAAATCAGTGGATTAATGTCCAGGTTTTCAACAGAGTTTCCGTTATGGCAGATGCACAGATAGCGCTTCTGCCGTCTGTCATGGCAAAGTGCGATCCATGACGAGACGTGCAAAGGGTCAATGTGGATGGTTTTTATTACAGTATATTATTTCACAGAAACATAAAATACATAAACATAAAATAATAAGTGGACACTTTTTTTATGATATTCTGGGGTTAAATAACTGTATTTCTGTAAAATCAGTTAGAGTTTGGTTATTTTTTTCTGTTTAATACATTAACCGGGCCAATCCTCAAAATCTGTGGCTTTTCAAATGTGATGTTTCGTATAAAGTTTTGTAAACTATATTTTCAGTGCATATTAGAACTGTTTAAGTTTATTTTCTTAATATATTATGTATATGATTATCCTATTATGGGAAAAAAATGAGTAATGGTAACAGGAATGAAATAAACTTTGGACGCATAAAAAATTATCAATAATTGTATTATTATTTGTTTCATTATATTTACTATTTTATATCGTTATTATTATTATTACTAACGATTTACAGTTGAGTCAGAAGAGCAACACGGCCAAACACCACACTTTTACAATAATGAATTTTAATTTAAAATGTGAAAATAGAAAGAAAGAAAGAAAAAAAGAAAGAAAGAAAGAAAGATGTTAAAATGATTGAATAAGAGAATAAAACAGCAAGAAATAATAGATATCTTGCAGATATATAAAGAGCCTTTCTCGCGGTTAATGTCTTTGGAATACAAAAGGCACCATACAGTCTAATAATGTAAATAAAGAGAAAGCAGTGTGGCTCATGGAGCTATGATCAAATATCTCAGTGGTGTGAGAGCTCCCCCTCTGGTGACAACAGGAAACACACTGACTGTTTTTGTACAGCTCTAGTTATACTTTGTGTGACTGTGACTCTCGAGCACAGAAGTACACTGCAGTGTCTCCAGGCTGCATGTTCTGTCCGTTCAGAGTCACACTGTTGCTGGAGGAAACTGCATTTACACTGAACTTGTTCTTAAGTGAATCTTTGATGTACATCGTTTGTCCTGCACGGTGTTCTCCAACCCACTCCAGGCCTTTCCCAGCAGGCTGTCTGATCCAGTGTGTCCAGTAGCCACTGACAGAGTATGAGACAGTACAGGGGATGGAGAGAGTGTGTCCTGGCTGCACAGTCACAGAGGCTGGCTGTGTCAGTGTCTCACACTTCACACCTGTGGAGGACACAAATGTGTTGAGGAGATGCTTCAATAACAGGAGCATTGTGTGGAACTAGAGCTGATGTTGAGTGTGAAAGAGGAAAACTCACAGAGCAGACAGAGAGCAGCCGACAGCAGAGTGAGTGTGTCCATCCTGAGACTGCACATGTGAACGAGGAGCAGCAGCACACTATGTACTGCACACACATTTACATCTGCTCTGAATAGACTCCGCCCTCAGAGAGATCTTATTTTAGACATACATTTTTGTATAGCGCTGGGAATCATAAACAACAAACAAACAAAAACAATTGCAAATTTACCGTCCTCCCCTCCACAAACAACAGTTCATCCACAGGCTTTAAGGCAGCAAGAAATAAAGTATTAAAATGTCACATGATGGCAGGTGGTGGACAAGTGAGAAATGAAAATTAGTTTCACGCATAAAAAATGTATCATGGTTTAAAAAAGAAAAACATGATTAGAACCAGATCATGTGAAGAGCTGTGGACCTAAAACTGTCCCCTGCAGGTTGCGAAATCATACATTACAAACTCAGCCACATCATACAGAGGGTCTAGGAAAAAAAAGCTTTATTTTGAACAAATGCTAAAGTACTTCATTGATGTATTTAATTGTGTCATTTAATAAGAGGGTGGTACAATCTCATTCTATAAATAGTTGAGTGGAACAAGTTATTTGAGCGATTCTTAATTCGTTTTACTTTTTAGAGTGATTAGAATGATAATATATACACATTATACATAACTTTGTGATGCAAATATAAAGACAGTTGTCTGTTTGTCTCTGGACACAGACAAAAATGTAACATTAAAACATATGTAATTATGTATTCAATATTGTTTCATCCGTTAATACTAATAGTACTAGTACTAATCACTTTAAAAGTTTCAACAAAACAAAATAAGTTTTACATGATTTTACATTACATTTTTATTGATAATTCAGTGCAATAACTTTTGTTGGAATGTAGTAGATGTAATGTGATGTAATAAGTGAGAATAAAAGTAAAAGTAAAGTAAAAATAAGTGGGAATAAATTGGTAGCGTTCATAATTTCAAATGGAGAGAAAGGGCCTATATCACTCTATGAGACATTCAGTCTTTTTGTACAAATGTTGAACGTTTCATAATATCTTCATAGATTGACTCCAAAACCTTTCTATATGAAACTTAGGGCTGAACATTTTTCAACTGAGAACTTTAATGTCTTTGGGTTTGTATAATTTCAACAATTTCTGAAGCTATTATAGAAAATAATGTCACTTTTGTTTGTTTATGCCAGGGAGATATGTATAAAATATAAAAATACATGGAATCATGAGTTTAGTTGAGTGAGATCACAGAGTGAAGAGGAAATGTTGGCCTCACCTGAGCAGCTGACAGACAGAAGAACAAGCAAGCAATATTTGACACATATCATCGCTGCTGATGGTTTGGTCTTGATGTTGAACTTTACAACAGTTTTTTAAAGTAAAGGCAGGACTGACTTTTGCATTTAGAGGTCCCTCCCACTTCAACATGACTCCAGTGTATCATTATATCAGGGATTAAACAGAGGGTCTCACACTTGACAATTTGAAGTTTAGTCATTAAAGATAGTTACCTTCTATTATAACTTAAGCTTCTCAAATGTAATGTATTACCCTTGCAGGTACCATACTGCATTCCCTAATTTATAAAAGTTGAAATGGCAAAAACATTTTTCTGATTCTATATCTTAAAGATCAAGTTTTCAGTTCTATTAATATTATCTTCATACTTAATACTTACAAATGCTTCTAAATGATGTCTTATTTCAGGCACAGTTTAATTTAAATTTAAAGATACTGACCACATTGTAAGCATTTAGTGGAGTGAACACTGACCAACTGGATTGTGTGAATGATTACAAAGGCCGTCCAAATAAATCAATGTTTAATCATTATTAGTCGATAAGCCACACAGTTTTAAACATAATTCATTATTCAAAGGAAAGAGGAAGATGAAACCTCAAGTCCAGCTGCAGTTTTTCTCAAGCCACTTTCATCCATTGTGTAATGATGGTGTGAGAGCGCCCCCTCTGGTGACTATGGTGAACTACATTCTAAAGTGTTTTTGTACAGCTCTAGATATACTTTATGTGACTGTGAGGCTCTCGAGCACAGAAGTACACTGCAGTGTCTCCAGGCTGCATGTTCTGTCCATTCAGAGTCACTGTTTTACTGGAAGAATGTAGGTTTACTCTAAACTTGTTCTTCAGTGAATCTTTGAGTTGCATAGTGTGTCCTTCATGATGCGATCCAATCCACTCCAGGCCTTTCCCAGCAGGCTGTCTGATCCAGTGTGTCCTGGAGCTGCTGAGAGAGTATGAGACAGTACAGGAGATGGAGAGAGTGTGTCCTGGCTGCACAGTCACAGAGGCTGGCTGTGTCAGTGTCTCACACTTCACACCTGTGGAGGACAGAGCACAATATTGAGGATCAAACTGTGCTGTTTAGTTGGAGCAGAGTTTACTGATGTGAACAGAGACTTACAGGATCCAGCTGCCAGCAGCAGCAGAAGAGCTCCAGACAACATCATCAGTGTGGAGTGCACTGTCACACTCTCACATGGGCCTTATATAGACACAGGAGCACAGCAGTAGTTTGCATTCAAACAAACTGGGAGGGTATCGGGGGGAAACCCAATAAAACACAATAAGGACATTTAAGAGAGTGAAAATATGAACAGTTTAGTTTGTACAGTGAGGAGAGCTCATGTCAGATTGTGTTTGTTGAACACATTGTGTGTAACTTGAGATTAATACTGAACATCTTTGTCCCTGAAGCCTGTGTCACAACAGTTTCTAATCATTCATCTTTTCCCATTTCGTCCTAATTGTACATAATAAACATAAAATAATAAGTGGACTCTTTTTATGATATTCTGGGGTTAAATAACTGTATTTCTGTAAAATCAGTTAGAGTTTGGTTAATTTTTTCTGTTTAATACATTAACCGGGCCAGTCCCCAAAATCTGTGGCTTTTCAAATGTGATGTTTTGTATGAAGTTTTGTTAACTATATTTTCAGTGCATATTAGAACTATTTAAGTTTATTTTCTTAATATATTATGTATATGATTATCCTATTATGGGGAAAAAAAATGAGTAATGGTAACTAACAGGAATGAAATAAACTTTAGACGCATAAACAATTATCAATAATTGTGTTATTATTTGTTTCATTATATTTACTATTTTATATCGTTATTATTATTATTACTAACTATTTACAGTTGAGTCAGAAGAGCAACACGGTCAAACACCAAGCTTTTACAACAATGAATTTAATTTAAAATGTGAAAGAAAGAAAGAAAGAAAGAAAGAAAGAAAGAAAGAAAGAAAGAAAGAAAGATGTTAAAATGATTGAATATGACAATAAAACAGCAAGAAATAATAGATATTTTATTATGTGTTGTTAAAGAGACTTTCTCGCGGTTAATGTCTTTGGAATACAAAAGGCACCATACAGTCTAATAATGTAAATAAAGACAAAGCAGTGTGGCTCATGGAGCTATGATCAAATATCTCAGTGGTGTGAGAGCTCCCCCTCTGGTGACAACAGGAAACACACTGACTCTGTTTTTGTACAGCTCTAGATATACTTTGTGTGACTGTGGCTCTCGAGCACAGAAGTACACTGCAGTGTCTCCAGGCTGCATGTTCTGTCCATTCAGAGTCACTGTTTTACTGGAAGAATCTGCATTTACACTGAACTGGTTCTTCAGTGACTCTTTGATGTCCATAGTTCCTCCAACACGGTGGTCTCCAATCCACTCCAGGCCTTTCCCAGCAGGCTGTCTGATCCAGTGTGTCCAGTAGCCACTGACTGAGAGTATGAGACAGTACAGGGGATGGAGAGAGTGTGTCCTGGCTGCACAGTCACAGAGGCTGGCTGTGTCAGTGTCTCACACTTCACACCTGTGGAGGACACAAATGTGTTGAGGAGATGCTTCAATAACAGGAGCATTGTGTGGAACTAGAGCTGATGTTGAGTGTGAAAGAGGAAAACTCACAGAGCAGACAGAGAGCAGCCGACAGCAGAGTGAGTGTGTCCATCCTGAGACTGCACATGTGAACGAGGAGCAGCAGCACACTATGTACTGCACACACATTTACATCTGCTCTGAATAGGCTCCGCCCTCAGAGACAAAAGTTCCCATGTGAGAAACAAAAATGTATTTGACCACAGTAATTATTATTCACATAATAGTAAGAATGATTATACATTGGCTTCATGTATTTTCCTACAGTACTAAATTGTGTTTCTAAATGAAAAGTATATAAGACTTTTAAATGGCTATAAGCTTTTTTTTTCCTTGCATGAAAACATTTGACATTTCAATAATAAACATTTGAAAGACATAATACTAATATTGATGAAGTGAATAGAAATAATGTGTATAATGTTTGAGAAAAGCAGCATCTTGGTTCAATTTTGCAGCAGTAAGAAAGACCTGTTTTAGGACAATTTGGAATTCAACAAGGCTTCCCTTTGTCACCTGTTCATTTTGTTACATTTTGTTCATTCAAATAATTGATCAAATTAAACTAACGGCAATTGTTGCAAACATCATTGAAAACATGTCTACATTTTTCATCAACCTGGTACTACCTTTTATCATTGTGATTTTATTTCTTTTATGTAGGGCTGTCAAAGTTAACACCATGACTCATGTGATTAATCATAAAAAACTGACGCATTAATCACAAATTCATCACACGGTTTGATTTGACGAAATACGCTCTTTTAGATTATGCAGGAGGCTTTACCTGAGCGAAGGAAGAAGGAACAGGAGCAGCTGTAATCACACAGTTCATTTTACATATAATCCATCCGTCCTCGTGCAGACGAGCCACTCAGTGGCTGATGTTTACGAGCGCCGAGAGCGGTTCAGCTTTTCTCTGTGTGACAGAACAAACAAACAATAAACATCAACATGTCACCAAACTATTACAGAGCACCTGGAGACACCAGACCAACACCAGCTCCATCTACCACCATAAATGTCAGTTACATGTATGTAACTATAGTTCTATGAGTGTATGAAGGGCCTGTACTTTGGTCATGTAGACTAGATTTACCTGAAACATGTGCCACAGATTCAACATGAAATACAATGTCTAGACTTGGGCTTCTAAATAATGTATTTAGATCTGTGAAATAATAAAATGATTACATTTTTAGAAGAAAATGTGCAGAAATACTTCAAAATAGACATATTAATAATGACACTTGAAAGTGTCCAAAGTGTGATTAATCACATTATTTTTGTAATAGTTTGACAGCACTACTTTTATGTTTTAATCTCTACTTGAATTTGCTTCATTTAAAATGTTTTGAAAAGTCTTCTGCTTGTTTGTGAATCCTCTCAGTTTTTGTCCAGCTGTGGAGCCTTTTGCACCTCAGTGCCTCCCGTGCACAGAAATAAACAGCCGTATCTCCTTCCTTTGCGCTGTTAAGCCGTAAAAACACAGTGTTTGTTGAAGTGTCTTTTGTGATAGAAAACTGTCCCTGGAGACTTGGAGCAAATATTGTGCCTGTTCCACTATCGATGCGACCGATCCACTCCAGTCCTCGCCCTGGTTTCTGACGAATCCAGTGCAGCCAAGCTAACGAGAGCCCTTCCACTTTACAGGACAGTGAGACCCAGGGGCGTTTCTAGGATTTGCTGAGATCTGGGGCTTAGCCCAGTGTGTTCTTTAAGTCATCATGCAAAATCCTGACGGGGGGTCTGGGGGTCCCCCCCCAGAATTTTTTTTCCCAAGGGAGACTTATTTCTTGTATTCTGGTGCATTTTAAGAGGTTTTGAGCAACTAAAAAATGAACGTTTTTTGTAGGCACACATGAGTCTTTTATTACAAAACAATTATTGTTTTGATCTCCGTTGACTGTCATTGTGTTACTTGTTAACCTGTTACTTGTGAGAAGGTGGGATCATGAGATTGTACCTTCTGGATTTCATCTTTGCAAACTGGTCTATTATCTAGTTATGTTTAATGTTCATCAACCAGCGTTTAAAAAAATAAATAAATACAATGTATTATAGATAGATGGATAGAATTTAAAACACAAAAGTAAAAATTGTAATAAATTATATATTACTAGTTACAGAGCTAAACACCTGATATATTTGTATTATAATATTACTGTCCCAAAAATGAAAAAAAAAGAAGAAAGTCACACAACTTAGGTTCCCAATTTTCTTCATAATTTTGTAATTTACAGATTTTTCCAATTATCACGGAGCTGGTCACCCACTGCATTTTATAAAATTGCACATGTTTCATTGGATTAAGAACAAATTAGTAAATATTATTTTATACTTTTTGAAACTTTTGAACCCTCACCCATAGTTTGAGAACCACTGACCAAATATAAAGTCATATTATTAAGTGGTTTGGGGTCACTGGGTCAAATGCCCTACAACAACAAAAAAATGCACTGTAGGATTTTTTTTCTTTACCTCACTGTGCAGTAATTTGCTGACGGTCCCTGAAGAAGCACGGATACCGCTGCAGTGAACTAACTTTGACTTGCACTTAACCTGTTAAGACCCACCTCATTTTGGCAGTTTTTCTCGAAAAGTACATACCCAAATGAAAAAGCTTATTGTATGGCTAACTTACAGTCTATAGGCTTGTATAATGTGTCATTTGAAAGCTAAGACCTTCTAGTTTCAGAAGCTGTGCTTTGTCTGAGTGAACACCTGTTCAAACACACCCCAAAAGTCGTTTTTTTGGTCTCGGAAAAAAAAAGAGAAAACAAAAATGTCTTCCTGAAGACATACTTCATGCTGTGCTATTGAAACTCCCCACAGCAGCTGTCCACCTTGTTGACAACAACTGTGTGAAATTTCAGACTTCTAGATACAACCATTCTGATGTTGAGCAGCTTTTTGTATGTAATAACCCTAATCCGAGCAAGAGGTCCTTTATCTGTGCCAAATGTGCCAAACTGCTTTTCATGCATTTTGCCACTCTAATGACCCTGAAAACCACATTTGGTCATTTTGGTGACTATAAATATCCCCTATAGATTATTTTTTCATTATTGTTATTATTTTTTTCATAAACTTCCTTCAATCAAAGGCAGGTCGTGCGTACAGACGTTCCGCTGCGTAAATGATGCGTAAAATGGTGCCTTCGTCTCTTTACGCAGGGAAAAACCAGCTCCTGCACTCAATGAACCGGCATGTCCTGCCCCTCATTTGAAAGCTGTGGTGATTGGCCAGAAAAATTTGTGATTGACTTACTGAATCACCAATAGCATTCCAGGCTATGACGCCTTTACGCACGGGGAGCTGACGCTCTTCTCGTGTCAAAATGGATTGTTCGCTTTGTTCAGAGGGCTCTACCTCTGGAAGTACTCGACGGAAAATTGCAGGGATAGGCTCGTTTTGAAGACAAGACTGAGAGGAAAACGAACATACCCAAGCCGAAGATATCTCTGCAAAGTGGTGCGCAACAGTTAGGTTTTTATTGCTTTTGTGTTACTGTCAAATGAAGAAGATGCGTTTACGGGTGGATATCAACAAATGGATTATATTATTTGAAATAACAACTGGATATTCTTATTTTGTGGACTGTGATGGGCAGAAAGAGTGCACACACTTCTGGACTGGATTTTGTTTGCGTCTGGAGGAGCCAACGAAAGGTAAGAAATGAGAGATGAACAGTTTGGTTATGTTACAGTTTGATAGCTTACAAGTATTTTGTGAGGTGATTTAGCGAGGATTGAACATTTTAGACGTTTAGTGGTCACTCTAAACTTTCAAATGACATACAACATGTCTGTATTAAAAATGAATGACGCATGTATGTAAAAACTCTGAAACTGTCCCTGATCAGGGACGGTGGGTTTTGACTGCCTTATATCTGCATTTGACAGATTTCAATGTCAACTATACACTTAGAATGTACCTTAACTAAAAACGCTTTGAATGTACATAAAACTGGAGGTGCAGTTGCAGTTTTGAGGCTGCGCAGGTTATAGAGAAAATTAATATTGGACACATCTCGGTCCTTGTCTAGGACAAATTAGTTAGGATGAATTAGTTAGGATGAATTAGAGGTTGAGCCCTTCTCGGCGCTGCTGTGAGCCAGAGCACGCTGCGATTTTGTGAAGAGAGAGAGAGTAAAAGGCGTGGACCTACACGGAGCCATGAGGCGCCAGCCTCAGGTGGAAAAGGCGCTCAGAGCAGCAGAAGCGCTGAGACGGGCTTGAATGACTCGCCGATTGCACCAGACCCGCGCACGGAGCGTCCGAGCCCCGCGTACGGAGCATCCGAGCCCCGCGCACGGAGCGTCCGAGCCCCGCGTACGGAGCGTCGAGCCCAGCGCCAAGACGAGCGGAGGATCCCAGCGCCGCGAACGAGCGAGCCCAGCGTCTGGGCGTCCGAGCCCAGCGCGCAGGCGGGCGAGGCCAGCGCGCAGGCGGGCGAGGCTCGCTGTCGGAGCGCACGAGCCTCCAGCACAGAGCGCACGCTCTCGCGCCTCACTCTCGGAGTCCCGCTCATCATAAAGTGCAATGTAACAGTGCGGACTTTGAATCAGAATCACAATAATTTTGGGAAATAATTTCATTCGGGGCTGGACGTAAAACATCCGGGGCTTAAGCCCCAGTAAAATTGGTCTGGCGACGCCTCTGGTGAGACCGACTGTCCCGGGCTGGTGACCACTGGCTCTGAAGAGGTCAGACTGGGCCTGGACCACTGGAAAACACAGAGAGATGAAATGGTGTAAAGTGGTGTTTGTACTGTAGATGTGTTCACTGTCTGTGCCCACCTGGAATAAGAGCCCAGAGGAACACACTCAGTGCTGTCACCATCATCGTAGAAGCTGAAGGAGCTCTGCAAAGACTCACTTTAACTTGTGGCAAATAAAGACAGTGGGTGTGGAAACACTCGCATGATTTACATGTCTTTACATGAAGACTGTAATACATTGTCTAACATTTCTATCAGGAATATGGCAGAACATTTGGGACATAGTTTATGAAATAACTGCTTAGATAATCACTGTAATTATGCAACAGTTTTTCCTAATGATTTTACAATTGTTGTTCATGAATGTAATTTCAGGTTTTATATTTGCAAAGCTGTTCAGGACTTGGATACAGCACAGGACAAAACCGGCCAATATGATATAATATAATGTTACACTTAAAAAAATAACAGTAATATTTTCATATAATTTAAATGTAACACACAAAATTAACATATTAGTGTGATTATTATTACTATTATTATCATTATTACTATATTGTTTATGTCATGTAAATGTGTATTATTGTTCCTTAATGTGCTACACACTGTTAAGGGCTGTGTTTTTGCACAGCTCTGCTGTTGCTCTGAGACACTGTGGTCGCACACAGTAATAAACAGCAGAGTCTTCAGGCTGCAGACTCTGTCCTTGAATAGTCACTGTTCCTGCAGATGTGTCTCTGCTCAGGCTGAACTTGTTCTTCAAAGCATCGTTCTTGTAGATGCTGCCTCCTCCCCATTGTTCAAAAATCCACTCCAGTTTCCCCTCTCTCTGTCTGATCCAGCCTGTGCCATAGCTGTTGTCAGTGAGAGAGTAACCAGAGACCCGACAGCTGATGGTCAGAGCCTGAGCAGGCTGCAGCAGCACTGAGCCTGGCTGGAGGAGCTCCACACTGTCCACTGTACCTGTGGAAAGACAACATCATCATCACACTCATTCTCCTACAGAGAGCTGCTGTGAAGGTCAGGAAGTGTTCTCACAGGAAGCAGCTGCCAGCAGCAGGAGCACAGCCACAGACAACATGACTGAAGTGCCTGTCCCTCTCACCACTCGCCCTTATATCACTCCATCATTTGCATACGCATGAATACAACTCTACTGTTTTATTATTATTCACAGAACTGTGTCATGACTTGTATCTATGTTTACATTTCAGTTAGGTAAATTGAGTCAAAATGTCACAATTCATTAAAGCTAAATATTGTTTTTATATTTTGGCCACAATAAAGGTCTTTAAGAGGAAGCTAAGATATTGCTGGTTTGTTTAAACAAACATAATAAACATATACATAATGCTATGATACAGTTCAATCAGGTGTCAAATCACTGTAACTGATGCTGCAAGACCAGGAGGATTTCATTATAACTGCAACAAACAGCATTGTCCAAAAAGGCCTTTTAGCTCTGATCCCTGAGCTTTAATGTTTGCTTTAGGCATGTTTGTCCTGTGAATGTAGCTTGTCCATTAATGCAGATGTATAGTTCTTAGTTTAGTTTTGCTTTTATAAAACTAACTGATTGTTGTCAACTAATTGTTGACACTTTTCAACTACTTAAAATGAATGTATGAGTCATAATTCACTGATACATCTAAAACATTTGTGTATATTTAGGCAATGTGATCAATTCTGGCTGAAATGAATCCATTATGGACCAAACAAAAGCAAAATGAAGTCAAATGCAGCAAACATTGTTTTTAGTGAGATTTTTAACTGTGTATTGAGCACCCTCTCTGGACATGACTGTAATAGGCACTCTTTAGTGTTTTTGTACAGCTGTAGATATACTTCATGGGACTGTGGTCATCTGGCACAGAAGTAGACTCCAGAATCTCCAGGCTGCATGTTCTGTCCAGTCAGAGTTGCTGTGTTAGAGCCAAAATTTATACGGAACTTGTTCTTCAGTGACTCTTTGAGAAACATGGTGCATCCAGAACTACAGTGTTGTCCAATCCACTCCAGGCCTTTCCCAGCAGGCTGTCTGATCCATGCTGTGTAGTAGCTGCTGACAGAGTATGAGACAGTACAGGGGATGGAGAGAGTGTGTCCTGGCTGCACAGTCACAGAGGCTGGCTGTGTCAGTGTCTCACACTTCACACCTGTGGAGGACACAAATGTGTTGAGGAGATGCTTCAATAACAGGAGCATTGTGTGGAACTAGAGCTGATGTTGAGTGTGAAAGAGGAAAACTCACAGAGCAGACAGAGAGCAGCCGACAGCAGAGTGAGTGTGTCCATCCTGAGACTGCACATGTGAACGAGGAGCAGCAGCACACTATGTACTGCACACACATTTACATCTGCTCTGAATAGGCTCCGCCCCTCAGAGACACAGGAATAGTGTATATACACATGACCACAGTAATATTATTACACACAATATTTAGAATATAATTATGTATATGTGCTAGATACTCTTTATAGGCTTATTTGAAATATTTTGTATAGGGCTCGAACCGGGAAAAACGAAAAATTAAAAAAACTCCTTGCAAACTGTCCTTCCTTCCTAAAAGAACAGGTAATATAATGTTGCATGCTGGAGAAATAAAAGTTTAAAAAGCCAATATGATGGCAGGGTGGTGATTATTAGATTATAATTATAATTATTAGGGATGAAACAATGGATTCTGAAGAAAATGATACAGTGATTGTGAACGCCCCGGCAGCATTTAAGTCAGATGTGTGGAAGCATTTTGGTTTCGCAGTTTCATCAAACGCTGAAGAGTAAAAGGTGACAAGCACTGCCACATTACAGTGCGGAGCGTCATGGGAAATATAAGCAACACGCCAAGTCATGTGACACCCCAGCACCCAGAAAAGTGTCATGAATCTGTGGTAAAGTAAGTACCACAAGGTCAGAAAACACTACAAGAGGCATTTTCATCTATGATTCCTCACAACAGCACAAGGGCTCAAGAAATAACAAGGTACATCGCAGAATACATAGAACACAGCATTATTGTTGTTCCTGACATAACTTGACAATTGCACTTTAGAGTTTCCATGTGTGATCTTTTCTATTGTCATGGTTCTAAAATATGACAATAAAGGCCTAATAATTAATGGCAGGAGCAGATTACATTGTCAGTCTTGTTATTATGAACATGGATACATCATTTTGAGCTCTTCTACAATATCATGAGCTTCTCCATGATATCGAAATACATATCGTATCATGAGGTTCATATCAAGATATCGTGAGATTTGCATATCGTCAAATCCCCAGTAATTACACAGATACTGTATTAACCATAAACAAGGACAAAACATCTATACCATACCATACCAACTTTATTCATAAGGCACTTTAAAAACTTTTTACAGTCGGCCAAAGTGCCGTACACAAAACAAACAAAATCACATAGTATTAAAAGCCAGGGAAAAAAGGTGCGTTTTTAGAAGTGATTTAAAAACAGACAGAGATTGAGCCTAATCTCTAAAGGCAGCTGATTCCACAGTCGCGGAGCAGCAACTGAAAAAGCACGGTCCCCACGAAGCTTGCGTTTTGTTTTTGGGACAACAACCTGAGGGCTCGAGAGGGCGGGGCATAAGGGTGGATCAGATCAGAGAGGTACGAGGGGGCAAGGCCATTCAAACATTTATAAGTAAACTACAGAATCTTAAAATCTACTCTAAAATGCACTGAGAGCCAATGAAGTGAGGATAAAACAGGTGAAATATGATCATATTTCCGAGTTCCAGTGAAAAGCCGTGCAGCAGCATTTTGGACCAGCTGCAGCCGGGAAAGAACCGTCTGATTTATGCCTGAATAGAGCGCGTTACAATAGTCCAAGCGAGTGGTCACGAAGGCATGAATGACCCTTTCAAAGAGGTCCCTCGGTAGCATGGGCTTCACTCTGGCCAGTTGTCGAAGATGGAAAAAACTGGATTTGACCACACCACTTATTTGGTGGTCAAGTTTTAGGTCAGAGTCCATTTTCACGCCCAAATTAGAAATAATTGGCTTGACAAATTGTGATAACGGCCCTAGATCCACCAGAGGAGCCTGTGATGCACCAAAAACCATCACTTCAGGTTTTTGGTGATTAAAATTGAAAAAGTTTAATGACATCCAAGCTTTGATGTCATTGAGGCAATCCAAGAGAGGCGTGACAGCATGTGGGTCATTTTGTTTTAACGGGAGGTAGATTTGGCTGTCATCGGCATAGCAGTGGAACATGATACCATGTCTCCTTAGGATAGATCCAAATGGGAGCATATATAATGAAAAGAGCAGAGGTCTGCACTTTGACAGAATTCTGACCGATCCTCCAACTCAATGTTAAACTATGAGCATTGTATAAAGTTTCTATGTGACGTGTGAAATGGAACTGTACAGTAAAAGTACTTTTAACCACAGTGTTTTGTATATCCATTCTTAAAATCATGTAAGAGAAAAAACGTGAAAAATTGGGGAAGTAGTTGTTGTACAGCTCTGCCACCGTCTCTCTCACTGTGTGTCTGGTGCAGTAATACCGCCCAGTGTCGTCCGCTCTCAGGCCGCTCATGTGCAAATACACCTCTTTTCTGCTGTTGTCTCGAGACACGGTGAAGCGGTCTTTCACTGAATCAGAGTAGAGCTTGGTTCCACTGCCACTGCTAATGTAAGAGATCCACTCCAGGCCTTTTCCAGCAGCCTGTCTGATCCACGCAGTGTCATAATCACTACTGAATCCTACATATGTACAGGTGAGTTTGTGTGACCCTCCTGGACTTGTAACCACTGCTCCAGACTGAACCAGGGATTGGCCATCAGCTCCTAAAAATACATGGAATCATGAGTTTAGTTGAGTGAGATCACAGAGTGAAGAGGAAATGTTGGCCTCACCTGAGCAGCTGACAGACAGAAGAACAAGCAAGCAATATTTGACACATATCATCGCTGCTGATGGTTTGGTCTTGATGTTGAACTTTACAACAGTTTTTTAAAGTAAAGGCAGGACTGACTTTTGCATTTAGAGGTCCCTCCCACTTCAACATGACTCCAGTGTATCATTATATCAGGAATTAAACAGAGGTTCTCACACTTGACAATTTGAAGTTTAGCCATTAAATCTATTTACCATCTATTTTCTGTTCTATTTCTGTTCCATTTTCCTGCTTAATCTGCATGTTTAATTGGACAAATGGTTCCAAATGATGTGTTATTTCAGGCACAATTTAATTCAAATTTAAAGTTACTGACCACATTGTAGTCTTTTTAGTGGAGTGAACACTGACTGTTTTTGTTCAGCTGTGGGTGTGTTTTCTGTCACTGTGCAGTCAAAACTACTCTTAAATAACTTATTTGTAATTATGTTTTAATAAAGGTTATCCAATTAGTGGATAATCTGCCAAATCTTTTAGTACCAAATATATTTTGTGAATGATTATAAAAGACTTCCAAACAAATCCATGTTTAATGCAATTTCACATTTAAATATGAGTCGATAAGCCACAAACCTTTATTCATAAAATGTATTATTCAAAGACTGAAGGAAAGAGGAAGCAGAAACCTCAAGTCCAGCTGCAGTTTTTCTCAGGCCACTTTCATCCATTGTGTAATGGTGGTGTGAGAGCGCCCCCTCTGGTGACTATGGTGAATTACAATTTAAAGAGTTTCTGTACAGATCAAGATACACTTTGTGTGACTGTGGTTGTCTGGCACAGAAGTACACTGCAGAGTCTCCAGGCTGCATGTTCTGTCCATTCAGAGTCACTGTTTTACTGGAGGAATCTGCAGTTATACTGAACTGGTTCTTCAGTGAATCTTTGATGATCACAGCCACGTCCAATCCTCTCCAGGCCTTTTCCAGCAGGTTGTCTGATCCAATTTGTCCAGTATCCTGGTCCAGCTTTAATCTCGTATGAGACAGTACAGGGGATGGAGAGAGTGTGTCCTGGCTGCACAGTCACAGAGGCTGGCTGTGTCAGTGTCTCACACTTCACACCTGTGGAGGACAGAGCACAATATTGAGGATCAAACTGTGCTGTTTAGTTGGAGCAGAGTTTACTGATGTGAACAGAGACTTACAGGATCCAGCTGCCAGCAGCAGCAGAAGAGCTCCAGACAACATCATCAGTGTGGAGTGCACTGTCACACTCTCACATGGGCCTTATATAGACACAGGAGCACAGCAGTAGTTTGCATTCAAACAAACTGGGAGGGCATCCGGGGGAAACTAATAAAACACAATAAGGACATTTAAGAAAGTGAAAATATGAACAGTTTAGTTTGTACAGTGAGGAGAGCTCATGTCAGATTGTGTTTGTTGAACATATAGTGTGTAACTTGAGATTAATTCTGAACATCTTTGCCCCTGAAGCCTGTGTCACAACAGTTTCTAATCATTCATCTTTTCCCATTTCGTCCTAATTGTACATAATAAATATAAAATAATAAGTGGACTCTTGTTATGATATTCTGGGGTTAAATAACTGTATTTCTGTAAAATCAGGTAGAGTCAACATTTGGTTATTTTTTTCTGTTTAATACATTAACCGGGCCAGTCCTCAAAATCTGTGGCTTTTCAAATGTGATGTTTTGTATAAAGTTTTGTTAACTATATTTTCAGTGCATATTAGAACTGTTTAAGTTTATTTTCTTAATATATTATGTATATGATTATCCTATTATGGAAAAAAATGAGTAATGGTAACAGGAATGAAATGAACTTTGGACGCATAAAAAATTATCAATAATTGTATTATTATATGTTTCCTTATATTTACTATTTTATATTGTTATTATTATTATTACTAACTATTTACAGTTGAGTCAGAAGAGCAACACGGCCAAACACCACACTTTTACAATAATGAATTTTAATTTAAAATGTGAAAATAGAAAGAAAGAAAGAAAGAAAGAAAGAAAGAAAGAACGAAAGAAAGAAAGAACGAAAGAAAGAAAGAAAGATGTTAAAATGACTGAATATGACAATAAAACAGTAAGAAAAAATAGATATTTTATGTGTTGTTAAAGAGACTTTCTCACAGTTAATGTCTTTGGAATACAAAAGGCACCATACAGTCTAATAATGTAAATAAAGAGAAAGCAGTGTGGCTCATGGAGCTATGATCAAATATCTCAATGGTGTGAGAGCTCCCCCTCTGGTGACAACAGGAAACACACTGACTGTTTTTGTACAGCTCTAGATATACTTTGTGTGACTGTGACTCTCGAGCACAGAAGTACACTGCAGTGTCTCCAGGCTGCATGTTCTGTCCATTCAGAGTCACTGTGTTGCTGGAGGAAACTGCATTTACACTGAACTGGTTCTTCAGTGAATCTTTGATGTACATAGTTTGTCCTTCACGGTGGTATCCAATCCACTCTAGGCCTTTCCCAGCAGGCTGTCTGATCCATGCTGTCCAGTAGCTGCTGACAGAGTAAGAGGGACTACAGGGGATGGAGAGAGTGTGTCCTGGCTGCACAGTCACAGAGGCTGGCTGTGTCAGTGTCTCACACTTCACACCTGTGGAGGACACAAATGTGTTGAGGAGATGCTTCAATAACAGGAGCATTGTGTGGAACTAGAGCTGATGTTGAGTGTGAAAGAGGAAAACTCACAGAGCAGACAGAGAGCAGCCGACAGCAGAGTGAGTGTGTCCATCCTGAGACTGCACATGTGAACGAGGAGCAGCAGCACACTATGTACTGCACACACATTTACATCTGCTCTGAATAGACTCCGCCCTCAGAGAGGTCTTATTTTAGACATACATTTTTGTATAGCGCTGGGAATCATAAACAACAAACAAACAAATAAACAAACAACAAACAAAGAAAAACAATTGCAAATTTACCGTCCTCCCCTCCACAAACAACAGTTCATCCACAGGCTTTAAGGCAGCAAGAAATAAAGTATTAAAATGTCACATGATGGCAGGTGGTGGACAAGTGAGAAATGAAATGAAAATTAGTTTCACGCATAAAAAATGTATCATGGTTTAAAAAAGAAAAACATGATCAGAACCAGATCATGTGAAGAGCTGTGGACCTAAAACTGTCCCCTGCAGGTTTACTAAATCATACATTACAAACTCAGCCACATCAGCCAGAAGGTCTAGGAAAAAAAAGCTTTATTTTGAACAAATGCTAAAGTACTTCATTGATGTATTTAATTGTGTCATTTAATAAGAGGGTGGTACAATCTCATTCTAGAAATACTTGAGTGGCACAAGTTATTTGAGCGATTCTTAATTGGTTTTACTTTTTGATTAGAATGATAATATATACACATTATACATAACTTTGTGATGCAAATATAAAGACAGTTGTCTGTATGTCTCTGGACACAGACAAAAATGTAACATTAAAACATATGTAATTATGTATTCAATATTGTTTCATCCATTAATACTAAGAGTACTAGTACTAATCACTTTAAAAGTTTCAACAAAACAAAATAAGTTTTACATGATTTTACATTACATTTTTATTGATAATTCAGTGCAATAACTTTTGTTGGAATGTAGTAGATGTAATGTGATGTAATAAGTGAGAATAAAAGTAAAAGTAAAGTAAAAATAAGTGGGAATAAATTGGTAGCGTTCATAATTTCAAATGGAGAGCAAGGGCCTATATCACTCTATGAGACATTCAGTCTTTTTGTACAAATGTTGAACGTTTTCATAATATCTTCATAGATTGACTCCAAAACCTTTCTATATGAAACTTAGGGCTTAACATTTTTCAACTGAGAACTTTAATGTCTTTGGGTTTGTATAATTTCAACAATTTCTGAAGCTATTATAGAAAATAATGTCACTTTTGTTTGTTTATGCCAGGGAGATATGTATAAAATATAAAATACATGGAATCATGAGTTTAGTTGAGTGAGATCACAGAGTGAAGAGGAAATGTTGGCCTCACCTGAGCAGCTGACAGACAGAAGAACAAGCAAGCAATATTTGACACATATCATCGCTGCTGATGGTTTGGTCTTGATGTTGAACTTTACAACAGTTTTTTAAAGTAAAGGCAGGACTGACTTTTGCATTTAGAGGTCCCTCCCACTTCAACATGACTCCAGTGTATCATTATATCAGGAATTAAACAGAGGTTCTCACACTTGACAATTTGAAGTTTAGTCATTAAAGATAGTTACCTTCTATTATAACTTAAGCTTCTCAAATGTAATGTATTACCCTTGCAGGTACCATACTGCATTCCCTAATTTATAAAAGTTGAAATGGCAAAAACATTTTTCTGATTCTACATCTTAAAGATCAAGTTTTCAGTTCTATTAATATTATCTTCATACTTAATACTTACAAATGCTTCTAAATAATGTCTTATTTCAGGTACAGTTTAATTTAAATTTAAAGATACTGACCACATTGTAAGCATTTAGTGGAGTGAACACTGACCAACTGGATTTTGTGAATGATTACAAAGGCCGTCCAAATAAATCAGTGTTTAATCATTATTAGTCGATAAGCCACACACTTTTAAACATAATTCATTATTCAAAGGAAAGAGGAAGATGAAACCTCAAGTCCAGCTGCAGTTTCTCTCAAGCCACTTTCATCCATTGTGTAATGATGGTGTGAGAGCGCCCCCTCTGGTGACTATGGTGAATTACACTCTAAATTGTTTTTGTACAGCTCTAGATATACTTTGTGTGACTGTGACCCTCGAGCACAGAAGTACACTGCATTGTCTCCAGGCTGCATGTTCTGTCCATTCAGAGTCACTGTTTTTGTGGAAGACTCTACATTTATAGCAAACTTGTTCTTTAGTGAATCTTTCATTGCAGCTGTACATCCTGCACATTGTTGTCCAATCCACTCCATTGTTTTCCCAGCAGGCTGTCTGATCCATGCAGTGACTCCAGAGTATGAGACAGTACAGGGGATGGAGAGAGTGTGTCCTGGCTGCACAGTCACAGAGGCTGGCTGTGTCAGTGTCTCACACTTCACACCTGTGGAGGACACAAATGTGTTGAGGAGATGCTTCAATAACAGGAGCATTGTGTGGAACTAGAGCTGATGTTGAGTGTGAAAGAGGAAAACTCACAGAGCAGACAGAGAGCAGCCGACAGCAGAGTGAGTGTGTCCATCCTGAGACTGCACATGTGAACGAGGAGCAGCAGCACACTATGTACTGCACACACATTTACATCTGCTCTGAATAGACTCCGCCCTCAGAGAGGTCTTATTTTAGACATACATTTTTGTATAGCGCTGGGAATCATAAACAACAAACAAACAAATAAACAAACAACAAACAAAGAAAAACAATTGCAAATTTACCGTGCTCCCCTCCACAAACAACAGTTCATCCACAGGCTTTAAGGCAGCAAGAAATAAAGTATTAAAATGTCACATGATGGCAGGTGGTGGACAAGTGAGAAATGAAATGAAAATTAGTTTCACGCATAAAAAATGTATCATGGTTTAAAAAAGAAAAACATGATCAGAACCAGATCATGTGAAGAGCTGTGGACCTAAAACTGTCCCCTGCAGGTTTACTAAATCATACATTACAAACTCAGCCACATCATCCAGAGGGTCTAGGAAAAAAAAGCTTTATTTTGAACAAATGCTAAAGTACTTCATTGATGTATTTAATTGTGTCATTTAATAAGAGGGTGGTACAATCTCATTCTAGAAATAGTTGAGTGGCACAAGTTATTTGAGCGATTCTTAATTGGTTTTACTTTTTGATTAGAATGATAATATGTACACATTATACATAACTTTGTGATGCAAATATAAAGACAGTTGTCTGTATGTCTCTGGACACAGACAAAAATGTAACATTAAAACATATGTAATTATGTATTCAATATTGTTTCATCCGTTAATACTAATAGTACTAGTACTAATCACTTTAAAACAACAAAACAAAATAAGTTTTACATGATTTTACATTACATTTTTATTGATAATTCAGTGCAATAACTTTTGTTGGAATGTAGTAGATGTAATGTGATGTAATAAGTGAGAATAAAAGTAAAAGTAAAGTAAAAATAAGTGGGAATAAATTGGTAGCGTTCATAATTTCAAATGGAGAGCAAGGGCCTATATCACTCTATGAGACATTCAGTCTTTTTGTACAAATGTTGAACATTTTCATAATATTTTCATAGATTGACTCCAAAACCTTTCTATATGAAACTTAGGGTTTAACATTTTTCAACTGAGAACTTTAATGTCTTTGGGTTTGTATAATTTCAACAATTTCTGAAGCTATTATAGAAAATAATGTCACTTTTGTTTGTTTATGCCAGGGAGATATGTATAAAATATAAAAATACATGGAATCATGAGTTTAGTTGAGTGAGATCACAGAGTGAAGAGGAAATGTTGGCCTCACCTGAGCAGCTGACAGACAGAAGAACAAGCAAGCAATATTTGACACATATCATCGCTGCTGATGGTTTGGTCTTGATGTTGAACTTTACAACAGTTTTTTAAAGTAAAGGCAGGACTGACTTTTGCATTTAGAGGTCCCTCCCACTTCAACATGACTCCAGTGTTTCATTATATCAGGAATTAAACAGAGGTTCTCACTCTTCACAATTTGAAGTTTAGTCATTAAAGATAGTTACCTTCTATTATAACTTAAGCTTCTCAAATGTAATGTATTACCCTTGCAGGTACCATACTGCATTCCCTAATTTATAAAAGTTGAAATGGCAAAAACATTTTTCTGATTCTATATCTTAAAGATCAAGTTTTCAGTTCTATTACTATTATCTTCATACTTAATACTTACAAATGCTTCTAAATGATGTCTTATTTCAGGCACAGTTTAATTTAAATTTTAAGATACTGACCACATTGTAAGCATTTAGTGGAGTGAACACTGACCAACTGGATTGTGTGAATGATTACAAAGGCCGTCCAAAAAAATCAATGTTTAACCATTATTAGTCGATAAGCCACACACTTTTAAACATAATTCATTATTCAAAGGAAAGACTGAAGGAAAGAGGAAGATGAAACCTCAAGTCCAGCTGCAGTTTCTCTCAAGCCATTTTCATCCATTGTGTAATGATGGTGTGAGAGCTCCCCCTTTGGTGACTGTGGTGATTGACATTCTAAATTGTTTTTGTACATGTCTAGATATACTTTGTGTGACTGTGGGGATCTCGAGCACAGAAGTACACTGCAGTGTCTCCAGGCTGCATGTTCTGTCCATTCAGAGTCACTGTGTTACTGGAAGAATGTAGGTTTATTCCAAACTTGTTCTTCAATGAATCTTTGACATACATAGTGTATCCTTCATGGTGAGATCCAATCCACTCCAGGCCTTTCCCAGCAGGCTGTCTGATCCAGTGTGTCCTGGAGCTGCTGAGAGAGTATGAGACAGTACAGGGGATGGAGAGAGTGTGTCCTGGCTGCACAGTCACAGAGGCTGGCTGTGTCAGTGTCTCACACTTCACACCTGTGGAGGACAGAGCACAATATTGAGGATCAAACTGTGCTGTTTAGTTGGAGCAGAGTTTACTGATGTGAACAGAGACTTACAGGATCCAGCTGCCAGCAGCAGCAGAAGAGCTCCAGACAACATCATCAGTGTGGAGTGCACTGTCACACTCTCACATGGGCCTTATATAGACACAGGAGCACAGCAGTAGTTTGCATTCAAACAAACAGGGAGGGCATCTGGGGGAAACCCAATAAAACACAATAAGGACATTTAAGAAAGTGAAAATATAGACAGTTTAGTTTGTACAGTGAGGAGAGCTCATGTCAGATTGTGTTTGTTGAGCAAAGATGGTTCACTAAAGTTCGCCTCCTGGTTGCTAAGATTTAAGGGTTTCCCGAACGCGTGTCTCCACAAACCACAGGTCAGGTATTGTGTTAAAGTTTCTTAATTGGCCCAATAGCCAGTAAATCCACATAAATCATTAACACAATTTCACAATTGGCACAGTAAGAAACAGTGTACCTCTCCAACTAGCAGCACCTGTGCTACCTTTTTCTGCCCCATTTATAGGGAAACGGGCACCGGAACATGTGGCCCACAGCACCACCTTGTGGCTAGGGGGAGAATGTACATTTTGGCTCCTACACACCGACTCCTTAATTGTGTGCGCAGTAGCACAGCAATTAACACAAATAAAGGAGCCAAGAAACAAAGTGAAATCATACATTTGTCAATTAGCTCTCATCTATCCATAATCCAGAGTTTCATAATTCACGTCATCACAATTATAAATCATAACCTTTGCGTCAGCCTACACACATTTACTACTTAATATTTTTTTTTACGCTTGATTTCACATGTACAAGAAAAATTGCCTTTTCCACATTTACATTTTGCATCGACGATTTTCTCATATTGCCCACATTTTCCTCAAAAAAATATTGTCTTGTGTATGTGCCCTTAGAATTCAGGTTCTGCCTCTGTAGAGTCTCCCTTTTTAGAATCCTCCATACCCTTTCGCTCCCTGAGCCCACTACTGTGACCGCCCACATACACCTTATGCAGGACAGTCATTGGAATCCCAGTCTCTTTTTCTGTAAGGTCCTTGGTTCTAAGGGCTTTTATAGGTCCCTCCGGTGGTGAGCCTTCAGCGATTGGAGGTTAGTTGTCGTCTTTTACAACCTCCCCCTGACTCACACACATTTACATCTGCTCTGAATAGACTCCTCCGTCAGAGACGCATATTTTGTGTATTTACACATGATATTTAGAATATTATTATGTGCATGTTTGTGCTAGATACTCTTAAAGGCTTATTGGAAATATTTTGTATAGGGCTGGAACCGGAAAAAACTAAAACAAAAAACAACTCCTTGCAAACTTACCGTCCTTCCTTCCTAAAAGAAAAGGTAATGTTATGTTGTATGTGGAGAAATAAAAGCCAAAATGATGGCAGGGTGGTGCTTAAGTGAGAAATCCATTGTCATTTTTATACAAAAAATGAATGTAAGAATGTATCATGGTTAAAAAACAAACCATGATCACAAGGTAAGATCTATGGACCTAAAACTGTCCCCTGCAGGTCTTCAAATCATACATTACAAACTCAGACACATTATCTCTTGGACAAGAGGGAGACACAATCTATCACGCTGTTAATAATACAATGACACCAGTTATTTGAGCAAGTCTTAGTTCATTTACATTTTTAGAGTGATTACAAAGGTAATATTGACAAAAGATACAGAACTTAGTGGTGGACTGTTTATTTGCATATATCATTGTCTGTTGGACATTAAACATTAAAACACGTTAGGTTGTATTCAATATTTTTTCATCCGATGGACTTAAAAAATTTAAAAGTTTGAACTAAACAAAATAGGTTTTACATGATTTTACAGAACACTTTTTATGCTGCCAGAGAAGGCGTTGAACTGTGCCCAGTAATTATTAGGGATGAAACGATGGATTGGGAAGAAAATGATACAGCGATTGTGAATGCCCCGGCAGCCTTTAAGTCAGACGTGTGGAAGCATTTTGGTTTCACAGTTTCATCAAACGCTGAAGAGTAAAAGGTGAAAAGCACTGCCACATTACAGTCCGGAGCGTCACGGGAAATACAAGCAACACGCCAAGTCATGTGACACCCCAGCACCCAGAAAAGTGTCATGAATCTGTGGTAAAGTAAGTACCACAAGGTCAGAAAACACTACAAGAGGCATTTTCATCTATGATTCCTCACAACAGCACAAGGGCTCAAGAAATAACAAGGTACATCGCAGAATACATAGAACACAGCATTATTGTTGTTCCTGACAGAACTTGACAATTGCACTTTAGAGTTGCCATGTGTGATCCTTTCTATTGTCATGGTTCTAAAATATGACAATAAAGCCCTAATAATTAATGGCAGGAGCAGATTACATTGTCAGTCTTGTTATTATGAACATGGATACATCATTTTGAGCTCTTCTACAATATCATGAGCTTCTCCATCATATCGCAATACATACCGTATCATGAAGTTCATATCAAGATAATATATGGTGAGATTTGCATATCTTTACATTCCTAGTAATTACACAGATACTGTATTAACCATAAACAAGGACAAAACATCTGCACTTTGACAGAATTCTGACCCGTCCTCCAACTCAATGTTAAACTATGAGCATTGTATAAAGTTTTTGTGTGACGTGTGAAATGGAAATGTACGATAAAGGTATGTTTAATCACAATGTCATTCTTAAAGTTATGTGAGAGAAAAAAGAGAAAGTCCATTCCCTGTTAGTGAAATTTTGAAATGGCAAGAAAACTTTCCTGATTCTATATCTTAAAGATCAAGTTTTCTCTTCCATTTTTGACATCCTCATACTTTTAACCTACATGTTTAATTGGACAAATATTTCCAAATAATGTGGCGTTTCAGGTACTATTTCACTAATTTAAAGATATTCACCACATTGTGGGCTTATTTTTTGTGAATAATGTATTGTATGAATTTTTGAACTGTCAGTGTTTGAAGTTGAGTGAGAACTCTAGACGGTGCACATGAATGTGTTTTTGTGCAGCTGTGGATATGTTTTCTGTCACTGTGCTGCGTTGTCTGGCACAGAAGTACACTGCAGTGTCTCCAGGCTGCATGTTCTGTCCATTCAGAGTCACTGTTTTACTGGAGGAATCTACATTTATACTGAACTGGTTCTTCAGAGAATCTTTGAGTGCTCCGCTACATCCAGCACAGTGATATCCAATCCACTCCAGGCCTTTCCCAGCAGGCTGTCTGATCCATGCTGTGAAGTGACCATTAGAACGAGTAACATCATATGAGACAGTACAGGGGATGGAGAGAGTGTGTCCTGGCTGCACAGTCACAGAGGCTGGCTGTGTCAGTGTCTCACACTTCACACCTGTGGAGGACACAAATGTGTTGAGGAGATGCTTCAATAACAGGAGCATTGTGTGGAACTAGAGCTGATGTTGAGTGTGAAAGAGGAAAACTCACAGAGCAGACAGAGAGCAGCCGACAGCAGAGTGAGTGTGTCCATCCTGAGACTGCACATGTGAACGAGGAGCAGCAGCACACTATGTACTGCACACACATTTACATCTGCTCTGAATAGACTCCGCCCTCAGAGAGATCTTATTTTAGACATACATTTCTGTATAGCGCTGGGAATCATAAACAACAAACAAACAAACAAACAACAAACAAACAAAAACAATTGCAAATTTACCGTCCTCCCCTCCACAAACAACATCCACAGGCTTTAAGGCAGCAAGAAATAAAGTATTCAAATGTCACATGATGGCAGGGTGGTGGACAAGTGACGCATAAAAAAAGTATCATGGTTTAAAAAAGAAATGATCAGAACCAGATCATGTGAAGAGCTGTGGACCTAAAACTGTCCCCTGCAGGTTTACTAAATCATACATTACAAACTCAGCCACATCATCCAGAAGGTCTAGGAAAAAAAGCTTTATTTTGAACAAATGCTAAAGTACTTCATTGATGTATTTAATTGTGTAATTTAATAAGAGGGTGGTACAATCTCATTCTATAAATAGTTGAGTGGAACAAGTTATTTGAGTGATTCTTAATTCGTTTTACTTTTTAGAGTGATTTGAATGATAATATATACACATTATACATAACTTTGTGATGCAAATATAAAGACAGTTGTCTGTATGTCTCTGGACACAGACAAAAATGTAACAAACTTTTGTTTGTTTATGCCAGGGAGATATGTATAAAATATAAAAATACATGGAATCATGAGTTTAGTTGAGTGAGATCACAGAGTGAAGAGGAAATGTTGGCCTCACCTGAGCAGCTGACAGACAGAAGAACAAGCAAGCAATATTTGACACATATCATCGCTGCTGATGGTTTGGTCTTGATGTTGAACTTTACAACAGTTTTTTAAAGTAAAGGCAGGACTGACTTTTGCATTTAGAGGTCCCTCCCACTTCAACATGACTCCAGTGTATCATTATATCAGGAATTAAACAGAGGGTCTCACACTTGACAATTTGAAGTTTAGTCATTAAAGATAGTTACCTTCTATTATAACTTAAGCTTCTCAAATGTAATGTATTACCCTTGCAGGTACCATACCGCATTCCCTGTTTTATAAAATTTGAAATGGCAAGAACATTTTTCTGATTCTACATCTTAAAGATCAAGTTTTCGGTTCTATTAATATTATCTTCATACTTAATACTTACAAATGCTTCTAAATGATGTCTTATTTCAGGTACAATTTCATTTAAATTTAAAGATACTGACCACATTGTAAGCATTTAGTGGAGTGAACACTGACCAACTGGATTGTGTGAATGATTACAAAGGTCATCCAAAAAAATCAGTGTTTAATCATTATTAGTCGATAAGACACAAACTTTTCAAATTAATTCATTATTCAAAGCCTGAAGGAAAGAGGAAGATGAAACCTCAAGTCCAGCTGCAGTTTCTCTCAAGCCACTTTAATCCATTGTGTAATGATGGTGTGAGAGCTCCCCCTCTGGTGACTATGGTGAATTACATTCTAAATTGTTTTTGTACAGGTCTACATATACTTTGTGTGACTGTGGTTGTCTGGCACAGAAGTACACTGCAGTGTCTCCAGGCTGCATGTTCTGTCCATTCAGAGTCACTGTTTTACTGGAAGAATCTACATTTATACTGAACTTGTTCTTCAGTGAATCTTTGAGTGCTCCGCTACATCCAGCACAATTATATCCAATCCACTCCAGGCCTTTCCCAGCAGGCTGTCTGATCCAGTGTGTAGCTGTACCAACAGAGTATGAGACAGTACAGGGGATGGAGAGAGTGTGTCCTGGCTGCACAGTCACAGAGGCTGGCTGTGTCAGTGTCTCACACTTCACACCTGTGGAGGACAGAGCACAATATTGAGGATCAAACTGTGCTGTTTAGTTGGAGCAGAGTTTACTGATGTGAACAGAGACTTACAGGATCCAGCTGCCAGCAGCAGCAGAAGAGCTCCAGACAACATCATCAGTGTGGAGTGCACTGTCACACTCTCACATGGGCCTTATATAGACACAGGAGCACAGCAGTAGTTTGCATTCAAACAAACAGGGAGGGCATCTGGGGGAAACCAAAGTACTGTAAGGACAAATATTAGTATATATTGTGAAAAGAGCTCATATCAGAATGTTGTTGAACTGGTGAACCAGACAATAAATGAATGAATGTGTTGTGTTGTTTTGTTGTGTGTTTTCCACCATTGCATATTTCCTTTAAGAATAGGAAACATATTCAACGTTTATATGAAAGGTTCTCATGTTTATACGTTATTATCAGTTTGGTGGAGCACACGTGCTATTTTTATGATGAATTTATTATTTATTTTTTTCTAGGAAGTAGTGCTAAGTTTTAAAACAGAATCCCTCTGTGATGTCATCAATCAGCGACGTACTATTGAAAATAGAGGGACAAGATACGGCAACTGACACATTTTCTCACAGTTTAAACAGTCACTAAACAAAATAAAGGTGTTGTCAGGTGGTATTTATTGTCAATTCTTAACTGCTATGTAATTTATATGGATTTTGGCCCTTATTTACAGTATGGTTGCTTGGTAACAGTTGTGGAATTAATTATCCATCCAACCAGGAACTTTACAAAAGTTTAAGTTTTGCAAACATCCAAAGCAGAAGCCTCCTGGGCACCTCCTTCAGGAGGTGCATGTCCCATGTACTGGAGGATCCTCCCGGAAGGACTGGGACTGGGACTGGAGGGGGAAGTCTGGGCCTCCCTGCTCAGACTCTGCCTCTGTGACCTGGCCCCAGCTAAGAGGAAGAAAATGGTACCGAAAGAATAACAAACAAATAACAAAATTATTTTATAGAAAACAAAAACAACAACCTGTTGAGCATGAGTTTAAACCTTTCCACATTCTGAAATAGATGATTCTTGTTTTAGTTTAGCAGTCCATATTTCTAAGTTTGAAATTGTTTAAAATATGCACTTGGAACTGAATTTTGATTTCAAAGTCTGACATGAGTTAGTCACATATTGATTGATAAATGTTTAAACTTTGTGAATTGAATATGATGCAAATGTTTGAGTCACTCTTTAGACAAAACTCAGTTCAAACACTATCAGCAGAATATTAGTGAATAACCACAATCCTGCTGTTTAACTGTATTTATCATGTACAAGCACAGAGTTATTTACAGCCAAAGTGTATTGTAAATAAATTGAGAAAACTGGACAGAAATAAGTTTGTAAAATAACACAAAAAGAGGAAGCTGTAACCACAAGTCCAGCTGCAGTTTACACACACAAGTAAAATTCAATAATCCTTTTGCATTTGTCACATGATGAGCACAAATTTACTTTTCAAATGTTTTACAGCAGACGAGCTGGAAGAATGGAGTTTAAAAATATAATCAAGTGAGAAACACAAATAAAGTACAGTTGTTCATGTGACTGAAGGGTTTTATATGTGATCTTTTCTTTTCATTTGTTTTGACAACGTAACGAAAGAAATTAGAACAGACTTGTATCATCAACATTTTACATTCTGCCAATAGTACTTTTATGTTCATCAGTCAAAACTACACTGAACTTATTTGTGGTTATGTATAAATAAAATGAACACAGCTGGTTGATATTCTGCAAAGTCGTTTAACACCAACTATATTTTATGAATGATTACAAAGACTTTATGGCTTTAAATATTGTAGTCGATAAGCCACAAACTTTTATTATTCTAATGTGTTATAAAAGGTCGAGGAAAAGAGGAAGATGAAACACCAAGTGCAGCTGCATTTCCTTTTAAACTCCTTTTATCTACTTACTGTATATGACTTACGGTGTGAGAGTGCCCCTCTGGTGACTGTGTGAATTACATCTGTGTGTTTTTGTACAGCTCTAGATATACTTTGTGTGACTGTGGCCCCGAGCACAGAAGTACACTGCAGTGTCTCCAGGCTGCATGTTCTGTCCGTTCAGAGTCACTCTGTTACTGGAAGTGTCTAAATCTATACTAAATCTGTTCTTCAGAGAATCTTTATAGTAAGAGCCTCCTGTGTATTTGCTTCCAATCCACTCCAGGCCTTTCCCAGCAGGCTGTCTGATCCAGTGTGTAGCATAACTGCTGAGAGCGTATGAGACAGTACAGGGGATGGAGAGAGTGTGTCCTGGCTGCACAGTCACAGAGGCTGGCTGTGTCAGTGTCTCACACTTCACACCTGTGGAGGACACAAATGTGTTGAGGAGATGCTTCAATAACAGGAGCATTGTGTGGAACTAGAGCTGATGTTGAGTGTGAAAGAGGAAAACTCACAGAGCAGACAGAGAGCAGCCGACAGCAGAGTGAGTGTGTCCATCCTGAGACTGCACATGTGAACGAGGAGCAGCAGCACACTATGTACTGCACACACATTTACATCTGCTCTGAATAGGCTCCGCCCCTCAGAGACACAGGAATCAGTTTCCTTATGAGGAGCTTTGAGGAGTTTACATATGACCACAGTAATAGTATCACACATAATATTTAGAATTAAACAGTACATATCATTGGTTTTATTTATTTTCCCAATAAACAAGTATTTCCTACTCACAAATAGAGGCACAATAGAACATTTCAGTGTTTGTATAACTTTTTTCAACCACGCGTGAAAATGTTTGGAAATTTGTCTTATTCTTCTTAATCTTATTTTAGACATACATTTCTGTATAGCGCTGGGAATCATAAACAACAAACAAACAAACAAAAACAATTGCAAATTTACCGTCCTCCCCTCCATAAACAACAGTTCATCCACAGGCTTTAAGGCAGCAAGAAATAAAGTATTCAAATGTCACATGACGGCAGGTGGTGGACAAGTGAGAAATGAAATGAAAATGAGTTTCCCGCCCACAGCCAGCCCATGCTCTGCTCCTCCTCGCTCTGAGCCCACAACCAGCCCAGATGCTCAAGTCACGACTGTGTCCATTAGAAGAAGAGTTACAAAAAAGAAGGAGCACCAAAAACGCCCAGAGTGCCATTTAACAATTTACAGAAAACAGTTAAAGAGACACATGCAAAGAAAACACACGGCCAAAATGACAGACATTTCTTCCAATAACCATCTGCAGGGTGAATGCAGTGACCCACAGAATGGACTTTATACTGTCCACAAAAGCTTTCATGGACCTTCGACTCCACTCCATGTTCAGATTAAAATATGGGCGTGTTGCTTGTGAATCAAGTGGATGCCAGGTTAATGGACTTTGCTTTGAGAAGTGCAATGTACCAGTGTGTCCACCTACAGTCTGTTTCCTGTTGCAGAGGTTTTCTTAATTCACCATCACTCAGAGAAGACACTCTTCATGAAATGGTGAAGAGCAAGTGGTTTAGGAATAATAAAATTAAACTATGTCTAGAGCAGGTATGGGCAAACTTTTTGACTCAAGGGCCACATTGGATTTTTACACTTGCCGAGGGGCCGGACCATTTACAGTTTGAATGTTGTTAACTACAGTATATTACACACTATTACACACAGACGTAATGCCTACAATACATAAAAAACTACAACATAATAGTAAAAATCATTAGCTTTATTTATTTTAGAGGAAACAGTGCCGTTGGTCACACTTTTTAGCCAATGCTTCAAAGTTTGGTGTTATTCTAGTGGTGGCTTTTCTCTGATCTTAAGTGTCCATCTGACATCAGGATCTGTGGCGCTCTTTGTTAATGTACATCACCCTGATGTTTGCTCACAAATGTAATATTATTTTTAAACACTGCATTTATTGTAAAGCACTTTGCACTTTATTTGTGTTGGTTCACTGTATATAACAATATTTATTATTCAGGCTAATGTTAAATATCCACTGTTTTTATAGTAAATACTTTTGCTCCGTGACATTCGGCCATTACTATTTAAACACGCCTAAACCTCACTTTAGTAAGAATGAGAAGGAGTAGCAGTGACACAGACTCGTGTCTGTTCTGCTTTTGGACGGTTCATTCATTAACTTTGTACATTTTTAAAACTCTGTTTCTTGTATCCAAAAATCTTAACTATATACACTACAGCTGTCTTTTGTTTTTGTTTCACCAGGGCTCTTCATTACACTAACTGATTGACTCATGTTCACTAAATAAATGTATAATGTAATGTAGTAAAAAGGAGCTCCTCTCTTGTGATCATTTGAAGTGTGAAAAACAAACATAGGTGGAGCTGAACAACACAAGCCTCTTTTGTGTCATGTCCCAGAGGTTTGGAAAATGTCCTTCTGTTAAAAACGCGTAACTCATTTGAGTCTAACAGAGTTGAACGTCTCCTTTAACCACTGGTTATTACAAGACAATGCTTTGGCTCTTGGCCTTTCAGCAAAGGCCATTGTTTTTGGACTGCGCCCTCATCAGTTATAGTACGGTTATTTTACTGAAAAGGAAGGGGTAAACAACGCCATCTACTGAAATGAACAAGCAACTGCAGTCTCAGACAACTATAAAATATATCAAATATTATCAAATGTTTGCAGGCCGGATCAAAATGCCAAAAGGGCCGCATGTGGCCCTCGGGCCTTAGTTTGCCCTCCTCTGCTATAGACTGTGTTACTGCAGTGCTGTGATCTCAGGGTTTGAATGTGTGTGACACCGATGTGTCCAGTGTGCGTCTGATGTCGCTCACAGTGGTCCAAGGCACTGCTCAGGGAGTTTTTGTGTTTGCTCAGGAACACGAAAAATTAGAGGCAACATTGTCCCTGATTTTTACTGTTGTGAAACAGGAAAAACTGGGCTAGTCCATGTTTTTGCATGTAATAAAATACATTTTGTTTTTTCCCAGCACAGATATATTGTAAAAGCAACTTTTCAGGTGAAAATGAGACCACAGACCGTGACGGTCCATGGGGCTTAGAGACGGGTGAAAAGTGCTTATAAATTCATCACAGTGAACATTTAGGATGCTAGGACTGTAAAGACTTTAACATGAACTAGTTCTGTTTTTCACGTTTCATGTTTCTGAATGACCATGGACTGCACTGACATTTGTATACTCTACTGAACGGGAGAAGAGCGGGGGACAGCACCCAGAGATGACTTGTGTGTGCTGTTTGTAAGAAACAAGAAAGTACAATGCACTCAAGAGGTTCATCATATGAGCAGAGACTCACTTCCAACATTCAAGTTTGCCAAAAGTATCACAGACATTAAGTACCACCAAACAGACGTCTTCCTTTTCATACTAACTCTCACACAAGGCATTTCAAGTTCTCATCAAAATTACATTTAGAAGTGATCTCTGACTCTGAGAGAAGAGCACACAGCCCTGTGGAATTCCACAATTGTGTTGATGGTCCAACTGCCCAAGACATTCTTCCACACTCGTACATGCAGAAAAATCTAACAAATTGTACAATAGTACAATCTTTAAACGGCGTCCGGATGACAACCTCTGAACCCCTTTCTACGAAGTATAATGTATTGACAATGACTTCGGGATAGAAGTCGAAATGTCTCGATCTTCAAACAGCGTCCAAATGACAACCCCTGAAACCTTTTCTACGATGAAACACGCCTGGACGAATGAGGAATTACATCGACGAATAGTATAATGTGTTATTTGTTTCACATGTCCTCAACTGTTGTTTCTCCTTATTGTGCCACGGAGAGTCAGGAAGTGCATCTGGTGTAACACCGTACTGTAACTACCCAGACAAGTGGCACCCTCTGGAAGAAAGTGTGCTGCTCAAGTGTTTTTTATCAAAAGCAACTTCTTAGTTTGAAGATAAATGCATTTGTTTTTCATATTGCATTTGACCACATTATGAAAATTGGTGGGTTTGATGCCTCATAAATGACTGGAACTTTATCACACAATTTGCAAATATGACCACAGCGTACACAATAACAATGTATTATTAAAAGAGGAAGTTGATACCACAAGTCCAGCTGCCATTACATAACCTTTAATCAATGTCAGAGGTGTGAGAGCGCCTCCTCTGGTGACTGTAGAGAATAACACTGACAGGTTTTTGTACAGCTTTAGATATACTTTGTGTGACTGTGGGTATCTGGCACAATAGTACACTGCAGTGTCTTCTGGCTGCATGTTCTGTCCATTCAGAGTCACTGTGTTACTGGAGGGATGATCTATACTGAACTTGTTCTTCAGTGACTCTTTCATTGTAGCTGAACCAGATGCAGCACGATATCCAATCCACTCCATTGCTTTCCCAGCAGGCTGTTTGATCCATGCTGTGTAGTAGCCCGTGTATGAGAGACTACAGGAGATGGAGAGAGTGTGTCCTGGCTGCACAGTCACAGAGGCTGGCTGTGTCAGTGTCTCACACTTCACACCTGTGGAGGACAGAGCACAATATTGAGGATCAAACTGTGCTGTTTAGTTGGAGCAGAGTTTACTGATGTGAACAGAGACTTACAGGATCCAGCTGCCAGCAGCAGCAGAAGAGCTCCAGACAACATCATCAGTGTGGAGTGCACTGTCACACTCTCACATGGGCCTTATATAGACACAGGAGCACAGCAGTAGTTTGCATTCAAACAAACTGGGAGGGCATCCGGGGGAAACAAAACAAAAGGATATTTAAGAGAGTGAAAATATGAACAGTTTAGTTTGTACAGTGAGGAGAGCTCATGTCAGATTGTGTTTGTTGAACATATTCTGTATAACTTGAGATTAATTCTGAACATCTTTGCCCCTGAAGACTGTGTCACAACAGTTTCTAATCATTCATCTTTTCCCACTTGATCCTAGTTGGAGCTGTGTGTTTTGTATCAAGACTATGGGGTAGGTGGGGTTTCAAGGATTTTATTTATTTATTTATTTTAATTTTATTTTATTGGGAATGATTCTGACTGCAAACATACAACCTCTATGTGTAAAGAAATGTAATACAAATATTATACTTTTGAGAAAACACTGTACAAATATTTGAAGGAGGAAAGTAAAACCACAAATCCAGATCGGTTTAACCACATAATGTTTCTTTGCCGAGTGAAACACAAATCTTCCACTGCCCCCTAGAGGTAGTTCTGGTACTAGAAGTATTTGGAGCACCTCAGTATGGAGTAAAAGCGCTGTGTCGGGCGCAGTAGTACACAGCAGAGTCCTCAGGCTGCAGGTTGGACAGTCTGAGAAACATCAAGCTTTTTCCAGCATCATTCCCACACGCACCAGGGTGATTTACAACAACGACAAGCCCTGGTTCACACCCAAACTGAGGCAGCTCAGGCAGCAGAAGGAGGCAGCTTTCAGAGCCGGGGACAGAGAGAGCTACAACGGTGAAAAGTACAGATTTAGCAAGGAGCTAGATCTCTGTACAATACACACCTAAAGGAGACATTGTCTGCCAACGACCCTTCTGCTGTTTGGGAAGAGCTCAGGCAGATCACCAACTACAAGCCCAAAGCCCCCCACGCTGCTGACGACCACTAAACTAAACTAACAGCTAGCTTCCTTCTATTCACAGTTCGAGTTATCAACCCCCTCCCCTACCCATCTCACTACAATGGACATTTCTGCCAATCACACCCCGGGTCCCCCCACCTCCCCCACCGGCCTCTCACCTCAAAGAGAAGATGTAAGGAGACAGTTTCAGAAGTCCAACCGCCGAAAAGCTGCTGGACCAGACGGTGTCTGCCCCGCCACCCTGTGACACTGTGCAAGAGGACCCTGTCCCCAAGAAGCCCCGGATCACTGGACTTAATGACTTCAGGCCTGTAGTGCTAACGCCTGTTGTCATGAAGTCATTTGAGCGCCTGGTCCTACCCCTCCTCAAGTCCTTCACCTCCTCCGCCCTGGACCCACTGCACTTCACCTACAGAGCCAACAGATCTGTAGACAACGCCATCAACCTGGCCCTCCGCTTCATCCTGCAGCATCTGGACTCCCGGGGAATCTACACCAGGGTCCTGTTTGTGGACTTCAGCTCTGCATTCAACACCATCCTCCCTGCTCTGCTCCAGGACAAGCTCTCTCAGCTCAACGTGCCTGACTCCATCTGCAGGTGGATCACTGACTACCTGACGGACCGGAGGCAGTGCGTGCGGCTGGGGAAGAACGTCTCAGACACTGAGACTATCAGCACAGGAACTCCACAGGGCTGTGTACTTTCTCCTCTGCTCTTCTCCCTGTACACCAACTGCTGCACCTCCAGCCACGATCGTAAAACTGATCAAGTTTGCGGACGACACCACCCTCATCGGACTCATCTCGGACGGCAATGAGTCTGTCTACAGGAGGGAGGTGGACTGGCTGGTGACCTGATGCAGCAGCAACCACCTGGAGCTCAACGCTCAGAAGACACTGGAGATGATCGTGGACTTCAGGAAAGTCTCAGCCCCCCTACCCCCGCTCGCCCTGACAGACTCTCCCATCACCAAACATAGGAACTTGCTTCGGTGGACTCTTTCCACTTCCTCAGCACCACCATCACTCAGGACCTCAAGTGGGAACTGACCATCAGCTCCATGAAGGCCCAGCAGAGGATGTACTTCCTGCGGCAGCTGAGGAAAGCCAAGCTGCCGGTGCAGATGATGGTGCAGTTCTACACGGCAATCATAGAGTCCATCCTCACCTCCTCCATCACCGTGTGGTCCATCCTCACCTCCTCCATCACCGTGTGGTCCATCCTCACCTCCTCCATCACCGTGTGGTACAGGAGCCACAGCCAGGGTCAAACACCGACTACAGCGCATTGTGCGCTCTGCTCTGAAGGTGATCGGCTTCAGTCTTCCATCTGTCCAGGACCTGTACGTCTCCAGGACTCGGGGACGAGCAGATCGGATCACAGCTGACCCTTCTCACCTGGACATGGACTATTTGAGACCCTCCCCTTGGGCAGGACCTCCCACCACAAGAACAGTTTCTTTCTCTCTGCTGTTGGACTCATGAACATTTTATAACACCTGCCACTTTAACAATATGTTAAAGTATCTATTTGCACTGCTATATTTACACTGTCTTCCGATTGTACATTTCTGTCTTAGTCTATCTTAGTTTATTCTATTTTATTTTATTTGATCTTATTCTTCATTTTATGCATGCCTCTTTTATATATTTTATTCATTGTTTTATGTTGCACCTTACGCCGAAGCAAGTTCCTATGTTTGTGAATTTTGATCACTGACAATGGCAATAAACCGATTCTGATTCTGATTGTCTCGGCTGACTATTCGCCCTTCAACACTGCTTGCATAGAACGTCTTACTCGAGTCGTAATAAATGAGCCCCAGCCATTCCAATGCTTTTCCTTCAGCTTTTCTGATCCAGTGCATCTCGTGGCTCCCAAAGTCAAACCCGGCTCCACTGCAGGACAGACTGAGAGACTCCTGAGAGCCTCTGAGCACCGGAGAAGAGGGAATGGACTGGAGCATCTGGCAACTCACCCCTGACAAATAAAAACAGGTTAAACGCACGAACGATCCAAACATACTGAACATGTTTGTGGACAAATGAACTCATCAGGAGGATCAGAGTGTTCATCATCATCAGACTGTGTTAGAAAGCCTTATAACAGCAGCAGGGACGACACAGTATTTCCATGCGGCTGTAGAGGAGGGTCTGTGAGGTGAGGGTCTGGACATACAAAAGCTATTGACCCTTTGCACATAGCGGACGGCAGAAAAGCGTGGATGCGGCATTGCAGGGAGCGCAAAACGGACATAAACTTACTCTGGTTGCAATTGTTTGTTAATTATGTGATGGCCACTTCTAATGCATATTCAGTTCAGTTGTCAGTGGAAGAGGGACATATTTTGGACACTGAACAAGTGCGTTTTTTGGAGAAAGAAACGATTGCACACCTGGAAGCTGACCCAGGGGACTGAAAAAAATGGCAGATTTCTACAGAATCAATGAACGAAGCACAAAACTCTTTTAATCTAAGGTGAGAACAGATTTGATTTCGATAATTGTAGATGGTCAATGAGCTCCATTAAAGTTAACGTTAAAATTATGCTTTTCACTTGAGTTTGTTTGAATAAATAAAAGTATGTGTGAATACATGTATAATCCATTAGCTGCATTCCTACAAGTACATTTTCATTCACTGTGATCTTTGTAAATGGATAAAGGCGTTGCACGCCGCGTAATGCCGTTCGTGATCGTTTTGTAACATTAGCATTGACTTACCTTGTAAAAAGGGGCACAATGTAAATCCTTTAGTCCTTGAGTGCTTCCAGTTCTTCAGGTTTATCACTGCTATTCATCGCTGACCCGTTCGGTGTTCATAAACAAAACATCACGTTCCATTTGCCTGGTACTATCCCATGTTTGAGCACTAATGCATGTCCAATGGGGGAGTTAGCTTTAGCTTCCAAACATCACAAACTATGAAAAACCAGGGCTGTTTTTGTGACTGACAACCATCGGAACACACACGAGTAACACGTGAGCCTCGGTAGAAAATATTAGCAGTGTAAAAGTGTTTTGTGTAGTTTGTTAGCGTTAGTGATTAGCGCCAAAATCAGTAACAATGCTAACAACCTCGTTTTTTTAAATCTCTGCCGCTATTCTGGACAATAATGGACCAAAAACACCGCGGGTGGCAGACAATCACGTGTTTGCGCTGTCTGCAAAAGACAAAATTACAGTTTTTTATTTGCTGCTTGTCAAAATGAATTGAAAGAATGTAAAACACGAGTGTGTGCATCGTGGTAAATACTTCACTCCTGGAAGGCCGTGAACGATAAAAAGTCACATAATGTCTACACCCTGCCTGTTAGTGCAGCCGACCGCACAACAGCAGATCACAATTTTACTGTAAAATCAATAAAATCAGTGGATTAATGCGCAGCTTTTCAACAGAGTTTCCGTTATGGCAGATGCACAGATAGCGCTTCTGCCGTCTGTCATGGCAAAGTGCGATCCATGACGGGACGTGCAAAGGGTCAATGTGGATGGTTTTCATTACAGTATATTATTACACAGAAACATAAAATACATAAAGATAAAATAATAAGTGGACTCTTTTTTATGATATTCTGGGGTTAAATAACTGTATTTCTGTAAAATCAGGTGGAGTCAACATTTGGTTATTTTTTTCTGTTTAATACATTAACCGGGCCAATCCTCAAAATCTGTGGCTTTTCAAATGTTATGTTTTGTATAAAGTTTTGTTAACTATATTTTCAGTGCATATTAGAACTATTTAAGTTTATTTTCTTAATATATTATGTATATGATTATCCTATTATGGGAAAAAAATGAGTAATGGTAACAGGAATGAAATAAACTTTGGACGCATAAAAAATTATCAATAATTGTATTATTATTTGTTTCATTATATTTACTATTTTATATTGTTATTATTATTATTATTACTAACGATTTACAGTTGAGTCAGAAGAGCAACACGGCCAAACACCACACTTTTACAATAATGAATTTTAATTTAAAATGTGAAAATAGAAAGAAAGAAAGAAAGAAAGAAAGAAAGAAAGAAAGATGTTAAAATGATTGAAGAGAATAAAACAGCAAGAAATAATAGATATTTTATTATGTGTTGTTGAAGAGACTTTCTCGCGGTTAATGTCTTTGGAGTACAAAAGGCACCATACAGTCTAATAATGTAAATAAAGACAAAGCAGTGTGGCTCATGGAGCTATGATCAAATATCTCAGTGGTGTGAGAGCTCCCCCTCTGGTGACAACAGGAAACACACTGACTCTGTTTTTGTACAGCTCTAGATATACTTTGTGTGACTGTGGCTCCTAGCACAGAAGTACACTGCAGTGTCTCCAGGCTGCATGTTCTGTCCATTTAGAGTCACACTGTTGCTGGAGGAAACTGCATTTACACTGAACTGGTTCTTCAGTGAATCTTTGATGTACATCGTTTGTCCTGCACGGTGTTCTCCAACCCACTCCAGGCCTTTCCCAGCAGGCTGTCTGATCCAGTGTGTCCAGTAGCTGCTGACAGAGTATGAGACAGTACAGGAGATGGAGAGAGTGTGTCCTGGCTGCACAGTCACAGAGGCTGGCTGTGTCAGTGTCTCACACTTCACACCTGTGGAGGACACAAATGTGTTGAGGAGATGCTTCAATAACAGGAGCATTGTGTGGAACTAGAGCTGATGTTGAGTGTGAAAGAGGAAAACTCACAGAGCAGACAGAGAGCAGCCGACAGCAGAGTGAGTGTGTCCATCCTGAGACTGCACATGTGAACGAGGAGCAGCAGCACACTATGTACTGCACACACATTTACATCTGCTCTGAATAGACTCCGCCCTCAGAGACACAGGAATCAGTTTCCTTATGAGGATCAAAGATTGTATACACACATGACCACAGTAATAAAATCACACATATTATTTAGACTATATACTGTATTTATTCTCCCAATAAGCACTTGTTTTACAATCAAACGCTCAAAAACAGTATTTTTTTTTTTTCAACAATGGATGAAATTATTTTTCATTCCCTAAATGACTTGCTGAAAAGAATAGCAGATCAAAAATAAAAACATTTGTGATCAAATAAAACAAACCTCAGTAATATTTAGGCTGAGGTCATCAGCAGTAACAAAGGCCTTTTTCAGCACATTTAGGAATTCAACAAGTCTCAACAAGTCAGTGTTCTTAAAACACACCATAATAAGGAATCATATAATTGGAACTGAATTTGCTATCTCTTGTTATTTATCTTTGAAGCATGTAGACTAATTGTGTTTTCTACTCTTTATTTACTTTTATATCAAATATTACACGTTGTACAGGGCTGGGTATCAGGAAAAAACAAAAAAGTGCAATCCTTTCTTCCTAAAGGAACAGTTTATGTATTGTTACATGCTTCAGAAATAAAGGTTTAAAGAGCCACATGATGGCAGTGTGGTGCCCCCAAAACCATGATCACAAGATAAGATCTATGGACCTAAAACTGTCCCCTGTAGCTCCTAAAAATCATGCATTACAAACTCACACATTATCGCTTGAACCTGAACAAAAAAAGAGCTTCATTTTGAGCAAATAACAAATGATCTTCTAAATGCCAAACTTACTCTATTAATGTATTTAATCCAGACATAAAACAAGAGGGAGACACGATCTATCAAGCTGTTAATAATACAACGGCACCAGTTATTTGAGAGACTTGAGTGATTACAAAGGTCGTATATACAAATGATACATAACTTAGTGATGCCAATATAAAGACAGTTTATTTGCAAACATCTCCCTCTGCTGGACACAGACACAGATATAACATAAAAACATTTGTGTATGTATTCAATATTAAATTATTCTTTATTTATTTACTGCATTACTCTGAGAAATTAGTTGTTTTTGAACAAATGTTAAACCTTATCAACATTTGTTAATAGCTTGGCTCAAAAACCTTTCCATGTTAAACTTAGGGCTTCAATTTTTTTGAACTGAGAACAATCATGTCTTTGGGTTTGTATAACTGCACCAATTTCTGAAGCTGTTGTGAAAAAATAATGTCATCAGCATAAAGTTATATATATTTTATATGTATAAAGTTTCTATGTGACTTGTGAAATGGAAATATACAATAAAAGTGTGTTTAACCACAGCATTTTGTCCATTCATTCTTAAAGTTATGGAAGAGAAGACTGAACCAGGGACTGGCCATCAGCTCCTAAAAATACATGGAATCATGAGTTTAGTTGAGTGAGATCACAGAGTGAAGAGGAAATGTTGGCCTCACCTGAGCAGCTGACAGACAGAAGAACAAGCAAGCAATATTTGACACATATCATCGCTGCTGATGGTTTGGTCTTGATGTTGAACTTTGTTGAACAGTTTTTTAAAGTAAAGGCAGGACTGACTTTTGCATTTAGAGGTCCCTCCCACTTCAACATGACTCCAGTGTATCATTATATCAGGAATTAAACAGAGGTTCTCACACTTGACAATTTGAAGTTTAGTCATTAAAGATAGTTACCTTCTATTATAACTTAAGCTTCTCAAATGTAATGTATTACCCTTGCAGGTACCATACTGCATTCCCTGTTTTGTAAAATTTGAAATGGCAAGAACATTTTTCTGATTCTACATCTTAAAGATGAAGTTTTCAGTTCTACTAATATTATCTTCATACTTATTTGATGTGTGTAAGTGGACAAATACCTCCAAATGACTGTCTTGTCATGTCTTATTTCAGGCACAGTTTAATTTAAATTTAAAGATACTGACCACATTGTAGGCATTCAGTGGAGTGAATAATGACCAACTGGATTTTGTGAATGATTACAAAGGCCGTCCAAAAAATCAGTGTTTAATCATTATTAGTCGATAAGCCACAAACTTTTCAAATTAATTCATTATTCAAAGCCTGAAGGAAAGAGGAAGATGAAACCTCAAGTCCAGCTGCAGTTTCTCTCAAGCCACTTTAATCCATTGTGTAATGATGGTGTGAGAGCGCCACCTCTGCTGACAATAATGAATTACACTCTAAATTGTTTTTGTACAGCTCTAGATATACTTTGTGTGACTGTGACTCTCGAGCACAGAAGTACACTGCAGTGTCTCCAGGCTGCATGTTCTGTCCATTCAGAGTCACTGTTTTACTGGAAGAATCTGCATTTACACTGAACTGGTTCTTTAGTGAATCTTTGAGTTCTATGCTACATCGAGCACAATGACGCCCAATCCACTCCAGGCCTTTCCCAGCAGGCTGTCTGATCCAGTGTGTAGCATAACTGCTGAGATCATAAGACACAGTACAGGGGATGGAGAGAGTGTGTCCTGGCTGCACAGTCACAGAGGCTGGCTGTGTCAGTGTCTCACACTTCACACCTGTGGAGGACACAAATGTGTTGAGGAGATGCTTCAATAACAGGAGCATTGTGTGGAACTAGAGCTGATGTTGAGTGTGAAAGAGGAAAACTCACAGAGCAGACAGAGAGCAGCCGACAGCAGAGTGAGTGTGTCCATCCTGAGACTGCACATGTGAACGAGGAGCAGCAGCACACTATGTACTGCACACACATTTACATCTGCTCTGAATAGGCTCCGCCCCTCAGAGACACAGGAATCAGTTTCTTAACGAGGAGCAAAGAGTTTAAAATATGATTATGGTAATATTATTATACGTTACATTTAGAATATATAATTATACAGTACATATCATTGGTTTTAATTATTCTCCCAATAAGCCATTATTTTCTTCTCACAAATAGAACAACAATAGAACAAGAGAACATTAAATTTGTATGCATTTTTTCAATCATACGAGAAAATGTTTGGAAATGTGTCTCTTATTGACATTATTTGAAATATATATTTTCTGTATAGAGCCAGGAATTAAAAGAAAGAAAGAAAGAAAGAAAGAAACAAAGAAAGAAAGAAAGAAAAACCTTTTTACCATCCTCCCCTGAAAATCTATTTCACACGTAAAGAATGTTTTTGTTGTGGCCTTGTGTTTGGCGCCCTCGTGTGGTCCTGGCTTGTTTTTGTTTGTTTTCTCCAGGCTTGGCTCCTGTTGGGTGTGGCATCACTGCAGTATAAAGACTCTGGGCTCTTCTCCACACACGCCTGATTGTACGTCTCTCTTGCTGGTGAACGCTCTGAACACTCAAGCTTACTGTTTTTTTCTGCAAAGCAAGGAATATTTTGTAATTTTGTCTCTTTTGGTTCTAGAACTGTTACCACCCACAGGACCAAGCCAAGCCAGAGTACTTTCTGTTAAAGGTCCCATAACATGCAAAATCGACTTTTCAGAGGTTTTAACCTTCCTACAGTGCTATTTGGGCCTCGTATGTTGTGCCCAAAGTGGTTTTTTGATTGATTCCCGCATGCTTTCGCTAGAGAACTGTCTTTTTTGTCCCCCTCGGCTGAGCACCAGACGGGGGCTCATCCCATGGATGACGCGGCTTCCCATGGATGACGCGGTGTTTAAGCCATGCCTCCGGGAAGCGCGCAGCCGCAGAATAAAAACAGCTAATGCTAATGCTACACAGTAATTACACGATGGATACGACAGATCGAAGAGTTAGCTTGTTATTTACCAAACGGCAACGTCCGTCATCGAGGTACTGGAGCACGTCAAACTCCAGGTCAGATCCAGGACGTAGGACTCAGCACGACGCACCGTCAGGACAGATAAAAGGTTTATTCCCGTGTTTGTGTATCGCTGTTTACCGGAGCACACGGCGCATGCACCATCTCCGCTCTAGGCTTCGGCACGAGTTGGGCGGGGGGAGGCGCGCGAGTTGGGCGGGGGAGCAGCCTGCTCTCTGTTCGGGGGGGTCAGATCTCAAAGTGAGCCGTTTGCTTTTGCAAGGAGGGGGGCCAGTCCAAGAAATGGGTGTTTTTTGGAAACTGTTATGTTATGGATATTGCACAACGCAAAATTTGATCAACAAAGCCCTTAGAATAGACTGTGTAAAGGGCAAAATAGCAGAATATGGGACCTTTAATACATTATTTTGCCTCTGGAGTCTGCTTTGAGGTCCTTATTTTTCAAGCTTTTTAAAGTAAAGGCAGGACTGACTTTTGCCTTTAGAGGCCCCTCCCCCTTCAAGTTTAGCCAGTAAATATAGTTAGAAACACTGAGAAACACCAAGCTTTTTCCATTGTCTCGGCTGACTATTCGCCCTTCAGCGCTGCTTGCATAGAACGTCTTACTCGAGTCGTAACAAACGAGCCCCAACCATTTCAGTGCTTCCTTCAGCTTTTCTGATCCAGTGCATCTCGTGGCTCCCAAAGTCAAACCTGGCTCCGCTGCAGGACAGACTGAGAGACTCCTGAGAGCCTCAGAGCACCGGAGAAGAGGGAATGGACTGGAGCATCTGGCAACTCACCCCTGACAAATAAAAACAGGTTAAACGCTCTAACAATCCAAACGTACTGAACAAGTTTGTGGAGAAATGAACTCACGGGTCAGAGAGAGCGCCCCCATCAGGAGGAGTGTTCGTCATCATCAGACTGTGTTAGAAAGCCTTATAACAGCAGCAGGGACGACACAGTATTTCCATGCGGCTGTAGAGGAGGGTCTGTGAGGTGAGGGTCTGGACATACAAAAGCTATTGACCCTTTGCACATAGCGGACGGCAGAAAAGCGAGGATGCGGCATTGTAGGGAGCGCAAAACGGACATAAACTTACTCTGGTTGCAATTGTTTGTTAATTATGTGATGGCCACTTCTAATGCATATTCAGTTCAGTTGTCAGTGGAAGAGGGACATATTTTGGACACTGAAAAAGTGCGTTTTTTGGAGAAAGAAACGATTGCACACCTGGAAGCTGACCCAGGGACTGAAAAAAATGGCAGATTTCTACAGAATCAATGAACGAAGCACAAAACTCTTTTAAACTAAGGTGAGAAAAGATTTGATTTAGATAATTGTAGATGGTAGATGGTCAATGAGCTCCAAAGTTAAAATTAACCTTAAAATTATGCTGTTTGTCTGAATAAATAAAAGTATGTGTGAATACATGTATAATCCATTAGCTGCAAGGATTGTACATCCTACAAGTGCATTTTCATTCACTGTGATCTTTGTAAATGGATAAAGGCGTTGCACGCCGCGTAATGCCGTTCGTGATCGTTTTGTAACATTAGCATTGACTTACCTTGTAAAAAAGGACACAATGTAAATCCTTTAGTCCTTGAGTGCTTCCAGTTCTTCAGGTTTATCACTGCTATTCGTCGCTGACCCGTCCGGTGTTCATAAACAAAACATCACGTTCCATTTGCCTGGTACTATCCCATGTTTGAGCACTAATGCATTTCCAATGGGGGAGTTAGCTTTAGCCTCCAAACATCACAAACTATGAAAAACCAGGGCTGTTTTTGTGACTGACAACCATCGGAACACACACGAGTAACACGTGAGCCTCGGTAGAAAATATTACCAGTGTAAAAGTGTTTTGTGTAGTTTGTTAGCGTTAGTGATTAGCGCCAAAATCAATATCAATGCTAACAACCTCGTTTTTTTAAATTTCTGCCGCTATTCTGGACAATAATGGACCAAAAACATTGCGGGTGACAGTCTGGCAGACAATCACGTGTTTGCGCTGTCTTCAAAAGACAAAATTACAGTTTTTTATTTGCTGCTTGTCAAAATGAATTGAAAGAATGTAAAACACGAGTGTGTGCATCCTGGTAAATAGTAAATAGTAGTAATAGTAATAGTAATAGTAAAAAGTCACATAATGTCTACACCCTGCCTGTTAGTGCAGCCGACCACACAGCAGCAGATCACAATTTGACTGTAAAATCAATCAAATCAGTGGATTAATGCGCAGCTTTTCAACAGAGTTTCCGTTATGTCAGATGCACAGATAGTGCTTCTGCCGTCTGTCATGGCAAAGTGCGATCCATGACGTGCAAAGGGTCAATGTGGATGGTTTTTATTACAGTATATTATTACACAGAAACATAAAATACATAAAGATAAAATAATAAGTGGACTCTTTTTATGATATTCTGGGGTTAAATAACTGTATTTCTGTATAATCAGTTAGAGTCAACATTTGGTTATTTTTTTCTGTTTAATACATTAACCGGGCCAGTCCCCAAAATCTGTGGCTTTTCAACTGTGAAGTTTTGTTAACTATATTTTCAGTACATATTAGAACTGTTTAAGTTTATTTTCTTAATATATTATGTATATGATTATCCTATTATGGGGAGAAAAAAAAGAGTAATGGTAACAGGAATGAAATAAACTGTGGACGCATAAAAAGTTATCAATAATTGTATTATTATTTGTTTCATTATATTTACTATTTTATATTGTTATTATTGTTATTACTAACTATTTACAGTTGAGTCAGAAGAGCAACACGGCCAAACACCACACTTTTACAATAATGAATTTTAATTTAAAATGTGAAAATAGAAAGAAAGAAAGAAAGAAAGAAAGAAAGAAAGAAAGAAAGAAAGAAAGAAAGAAAGAAAAAAAGATGTTAAAATGATTGAATATGAGAATAAAACAGTAAGAAATAATAGATATTTTATGTGTTGTTAAAGAGACTTTCTCGCAGTTAATGTCTTTGGAATACAAAAGGCACCATACAGTCTAATAATGTAAATAAAGACAAAGCAGTGTGGCTCATGGAGCTATGATCAAATATCTCAGTGGTGTGAGAGCTCCCCCTCTGGTGACAACAGGAAACACACTGACTCTGTTTTTGTACAGCTCTAGATATACTTTGTGTGACTGTGACTCTCGAGCACAGAAGTACACTGCAGTGTCTCCAGGCTGCATGTTCTGTCCGTTCAGAGTCACACTGTTGCTGGAGGAAACTGCATTTACACTGAACTGGTTCTTCAGTGAATCTTTGATGTACATAGTTTGTCCTGCACGGTGTTCTCCAATCCACTCCAGGCCTTTCCCAGCAGGCTGTCTGATCCATGCTGTGTAGTAGCTGCTGACAGAGTAAGAGGGACTACAGGGGATGGAGAGAGTGTGTCCTGGCTGCACAGTCACAGAGGCTGGCTGTGTCAGTGTCTCACACTTCACACCTGTGGAGGACACAAATGTGTTGAGGAGATGCTTCAATAACAGGAGCATTGTGTGGAACTAGAGCTGATGTTGAGTGTGAAAGAGGAAAACTCACAGAGCAGACAGAGAGCAGCCGACAGCAGAGTGAGTGTGTCCATCCTGAGACTGCACATGTGAACGAGGAGCAGCAGCACACTATGTACTGCACACACATTTACATTTGCTCTGAATAGACTCCGCCCCTCAGAGACACAGGAATAGTGTATATACACATGACCACAGTAATATTATTACACACAATATTTAGAATATAATTATGTATATGTGCTAGATACTCTTTATAGGCTTATTTGAAATATTTTGTATAGGGCTGGAACCGGGAAAAACGACAAATTAAAAAAACTCCTTGTAAACTGACCGTCCTTTCTTCCTAAAAGAACAGGTAACATAATGTTTCATGCTGGAGAAACAAAAGTTTAAAAAGCCAACATGATTGCAGGGTGGTGATTATTAGATTAGAATTATAATTACTAGGGATGAAACAATGGATTGTGAAGAAAATGATACAGCGATTGTGAACGCCCCGGCAGCATTTAAGTCAGATGTGTGGAAGCATTTTGGTTTCTCAGTTTCATCAAACGCTGAAGAGTAAAAGGTGACAAGCACTGCCACATTACAGTGCGGAGCGTCATGGGAAATACAAGCAACACGCCAAGTCATGTGACACCCCAGCACCCAGAAAAGTGTCATGAATCTGTGGTAAAGTAAGTACCACAAGGTCAGAAAACACTACAAGAGGCATTTTCATCTATGATTCCTCACAACAGCACAAGGGCTCAAGAAATAACAAGGTACATCGCAGAATACATAGAACACAGCATTATTGTTGTTCCTGACATAACTTGAAAATTGCACTTTAGAGTTGCCATGTGTGATCCTTTCTATTGTCATGGTTCTAAAATATGACAATAAAGGCCTAATAATTAATGGCAGGAGCAGATTACATTGTCAGTCTTGTTATTATGAACATGGATACATCATTTTGAGCTCTTCTACAATATCATGAGCTTCTCCATCATATCGCAATACATATCGTATCATCAGTTTCATATTGAAATAATATTATATCGTGTGATTTGCATATCTTTACATTCCCAGTAATTACACAGATACTGTATTAACCATAAACAAGGACAAAACATCTGCACTTTGACAGAATTCTGACCCGTCCTCCAACTCAGTGTTAAACTATGAGATAAAGTTTCTGTGTGACGTGTGAAATGGAACTGTACAGTAAAAGTACTTTTAACCACAGTGTTTTGTACATTCATTCTTAAAATCATGTAAGAGAAAAAACGTGAAAAATTGGGGAAGTAGTTGTTGTACAGCTCTGCCACCGTCTCTCTCACTGTGTGTCTGGTGCAGTAATACAGCGCAGTGTCGTACGCTCTCAGGCCGCTCATGTGCAAATACACCTCTTTTCTGCTGTTGTCTCGAGACACGGTGAAGCGGTCTTTCACTGAATCAGAGTAGAGCTTGGTTCCACTGCCACTGCTAATGTAAGAGATCCACTCCAGGCCTTTTCCAGCAGCCTGTCTGATCCATGCAGTGCCATAATCACTACTGAATCCTACATATGTACAGGTGAGTTTGTGTGACCCTCCTGGACTTGTAACCACTGCTCCAGACTGAACCAGGGATTGGCCATCAGCTCCTAAAAATACATGGAATCATGAGTTTAGTTGAGTGAGATCACAGAGTGAAGAGGAAATGTTGGCCTCACCTGAGCAGCTGACAGACAGAAGAACAAGCAAGCAATATTTGACACATATCATCGCTGCTGATGGTTTGGTCTTGATGTTGAACTTTGTTGAACAGTTTTTTAAAGTAAAGGCAGGACTGACTTTTGCATTTAGAGGTCCCTCCCACTTCAACATGACTCCAGTGTATCATTATATCAGGAATTAAACAGAGGTTCTCACACTTGACAATTTGAACTTTAGCCATTAAAGATAGTTACCTTCTATTATAACTTAAGCTTGTCAAATGTAATGTATTACCCTTGCAGGTACCATACTGCATTCCCTGATTTATAAAATTTGAAATGGCAAGAACATTTTTCTGATTCTATATCTTAAAGATCAAGTTTTCAGTTCTATTAATATTATCTTCATACTTAATACTTACAAATGCTTCTAAATGATGTCTTATTTCAGGCACAGTTTAATTTAAATTTAAAGATACTGACCACATTGTAAGCATTTAGTGGAGTGAACACTGACCAACTGGATTGTGTGAATGATTACAAAGGCCGTCCAAAAAAAACAATGTTTAATCATTATTAGTCGATAAGCCACACAGTTTTAAACATAATTCATTATTCAAAGGAAAGACTGAAGGAAAGAGGAAGAGGAAACCTCAAGTCCAGCTGCAGTTTCTCTCAAGCCACTTCCATTCATTGTGTAATGATGGTGTGAGAGCGCCCCCTCTGGTGACTGTGGTGATTGACATTCTAAATTGTTTTTGTACAGCTCTATATATACTTTGTGTGACTGTGGGGATCTCGAGCACAGAAGTACACTGCAGTGTCTCCAGGCTGCATGTTCTGTCCATTCAGAGTCACTGTTTTACTGGAAGAATGTAGGTTTACTCTAAACTTGTTCTTCAGTGAATCTTTGACATACATAGTGTATCCTTCATGGTGAGATCCAATCCACTCCAGGCCTTTCCCAGCAGGCTGTCTGATCCAGTGTGTCCTGTAGCTGCTGAGAGCGTATGAGACAGTACAGGGGATGGAGAGAGTGTGTCCTGGCTGCACAGTCACAGAGGCTGGCTGTGTCAGTGTCTCACACTTCACACCTGTGGAGGACAGAGCACAATATTGAGGATCAAACTGTGCTGTTTAGTTGGAGCAGAGTTTACTGATGTGAACAGAGACTTACAGGATCCAGCTGCCAGCAGCAGCAGAAGAGCTCCAGACAACATCATCAGTGTGGAGTGCACTGTCACACTCTCACATGGGCCTTATATAGACACAGGAGCACAGCAGTAGTTTGCATTCAAACAAACAGGGAGGGCATCTGGGGGAAACTAATAAAATATATTTGCACTTGTGTGTGAAAACCATTTAGAGCTCATGTCCAATAATGTCTGCTTGCTTTTCTAAATGACTGCATGAAGTTGTTTTTCATGTATTCATCTTCTTTCATTTTCTACAGTTTGGGAATGTGACTGGACTCCATTCAACAACTATGGTCTTTAGGCAGTGCATTCTCACAAACAGAAGACATGCTCTATAATTATATTGCTTTAGCGTGTTGTTTTGTTTTTCTAATGTTCTGCTTTAGATGTTTTTCCTTAATCCTTCTTCATCCAGTTCTTCTTGTTTTGTCTTGTGTATGACTGGACTCTGCTCCACAGCTATGGCCGTGTGTCCAGACGAGGAGCGTTCTGTGAGTGCATGAAGCTTCCTTCACTCCACCACATGTTTACGGTGGACATTAGATTTTGGTGACACAGTATCAGTCATACTGTAGCTGTGGCACAAGGACACACTATTATTGTGTTTGTACAAAACTATTATCCTGGAATGTGTTGCTATTCATGTGCTGTACAGAGCAGAAAAGAGCAGGAGACAACACCTGCAGTGTGCTGTTTGTAAAGTAATATAAAGAATCCACAATCCACTACAGAGGTTCATCATATGATTAAATACTCACAGCCAACAGTCAGGATTGTCATAATCATCACCTTTTTATACAAACTCTCACAACAGCATTTATGGTTCTCATCAAAATTCCATTCACAAGTGAAGAGCAGGGGGACAGTGCACATGTGACCGCTGTGTTTCTGTCTTGTGTAGATGTGGTGTTTGTGGTGCTTTTAGGGAGCCACAGGACACAGCTGAACTCTCTCACTGTGGTGCCGTGCACAGTAGTACACAGCCGTGTCCTCAGTCTGGAGGTTGTTCATCTGCAGATACAGCTGGTTTCTGCTGTTGTCTCTGGAGATGGTGAACCTGCCTTTAACTGACTCAGAGTAGTAGGTAGTGCCACCACTAGGGTTAATGTAAGCCACCCACTGCAGCCCCCGTCCAGGAGCCTGTCTGAACCAGTCCATGCCAAAGCTGCTGAATGTGAACCCAGATGTTGCACAGGTCAGTCTATGGGACTCTCCTGGTCTTTTTACAGCTGGACCAGATTCAGTCAGAGTCTGACCAAAGACACCTGAGGAAACAAACCAAAACTGTGTTTAAATTCATAGTGCTGTAGTTTACCAGTTTGACTCCAGAGCAACAGTTCACCTGTCCAGTATGTGAGAAACACCAGTGCTGTCCTGTAGTCCATTTTGTTCAAGTGTCCACTGCTCTGTTTCCTTTAGACTTAAATAGAGGAGAGGATTTCAGATTTGCATTGGCTCCTCCCATTAAGAAGTGTTAATACATTGTTTGAAGACACTGAGGAGAAAATTCCTTAGAAAATGCACGATGACCAGGTGCTTGTCTTGTAAGTGGCAAATTCAAAATCATAAAAATGTGGCTTTTTTTCCTTTTCGGCAGCTGACATAGGTTATTACATTTACGTCCTACGTAAAAGAGAAGAGCTATGGACCTAAAACAGTTCCCTGCGGGTCTATATTCCACACGATTGTAACCCTAGACAATATTCTGCGCATCTGACTCTCTTGATGAAAAACTCGCCAATATAAAGAGATACAATGTGCATGTCTCCCTCTGCTGGACACAGACAATAATGGAAATGTAGACTATATGTAACAGACCCAGGTTCTGGGCCTGTTGGGCAGATTAAATGTTCCTGTAAAACACAGGGAAATGATGAGACAGGCGACAGTGAAGTTTCTCTTTGCCTCGCTTCTGCCATATTTATTAATACAATAATGTATATCCAACTTTTGTCTACTTTTCACAATCATGTAATAAACATTAATCATGTACAGTAAACGTTAACATTTTTATCTTTCTGATCACGCTATCGTTCTTACAGTTCAATACAATGACATATACTCAATATTCTTCTGTCCTTTAATGTTTGTGTTTTTAAACCAAAATACCTTTTAAATCTTTTATATGTGCAGCTGGACTGCTTTTTAACATACAATCTTTAATGTACCTCCGCTAGCTTAACGGCTCATGAAATGCATGGTAATAACACGTGCAGATTGGCATTTAGCTGTAGCTTGAGACCTTTTACACTTTTTACTTTTGAACCTATGAACCCACATTTTACATATTCACACTTTTTAACAATGTCAGAGCGTATTATTGAGTGTCTTTCACATAAACAAAGGAGCTTAAACAACTGCGCAATAAACTCAAAATGGCGCCCATAGCTTCGCCTTGACCACGGTTTTCACGTACTTTTACATTGCTCAAAACTCGACAAAAATACAGTTTTTATGAACTTCCAAACATCTCCACAATTAGCTGTGTTTGTTATTAATATGTTGTGACCCAGTTTATGTGGTTTTTACTTAAATACTAACCTGTAAAACACAGGGAAATGATGAGACAGGCGACAGTGACGTTTCTCTTTGTCTCGCTTCTGCCATATTGGAGAGGAGGGCCCTTTGACCTCACAATACCGTCTCACGGAAACATGCGCCACCTACTGGCGTGAGGGTGTAATTACACTTAACAAAATACTTAATAAAATGGTACTAATGGTACTCCCATTACATATAAAAATAAAACATAATGTGAATACACATTACTGTGTGTCACACGCTCCCCGACAAATAAAAATGGCTCCTGACATTCGAAATACAAAAGTTCACAACTTTAACCCAAAATCAATACTCAACATAGTGTGGGTGTGGGGTAAGTGTGTGGGATAAATGTGTATGGCGTGTATGGCATGTAAGGCGTAAAGCCAGCACCAAATGGAATGAAAGGTGTGGGTGCCCATGGCTGGTAAGGCATGAATGGTGTAAGTGTGGAAACCATGGCATGTGGTTCTAGTGAAGGTTCACCAAGTGACTGATAAGTAAACAATTGTCTGGGTCTCTTTTCCCTGGTTGACCTCCTCACTTCAGTCTGTGGGTCAACCACAGGTATCTGTGGGGGTTCTGGAGGAGTGAAAGCATCACCTCCTTCACTTTCTTCTTCAGATGTTGGTTGATTTAGTGGTGCCTGTACCACAGGAACAGGCGGCGTCTGTGGCACAGGTAAATTGTCTCTGTCAGTCTGTTTGTGTCCATTGAGCACACTAGCATTTTCATTGTCTCTAACAGGTAACTGGAAACGGTTACTTGTGGTTTCAGGGACTTGGCTTGTCTGTGGAAAGTCGGGTTGGCTAAAGTCAACATCCCTCCCCACTTGACCAGTCTGTCTGGGAAATCTTAACCAGTACCCTACAACACAGTCGTCAGAGTCTGAATCGCTAGAGTCACTCTTCTGCATGTCCCTCTCACTTGACTGAGTCTTTTTCTGTCTTATCTGTCTTTTTGGTGTGGGCTCGGGTCTGGCAGGCGGAGTCTCAACTGGGAGGTCATTAACAAGTAATAAGAGATTGCGATGGAGGACCCTAGTCTTACTCCCATCACTGTTCTCAGGGTAAACTGCATATATTGGATTGTCACCCACTTGTCCTTTAACCAAATAAATGGCCTTCTCCCAGAAAGAACGTAACTTCCCCGGGCCCCCTCGTTCACTAAAGTTCCTAACGAGGACCCTATCTCCAGGCTGCAAAACAACACCTTTTAACTTTTTGTCATAATAGGACTTACCCCTGACGCTGGACAGTCTACTTTTCTCACTGGCTATCTTGTACGCTTCAGTCAATCTTTTTGCCCACTTATCTGCATAGCTCTTGTGTGACACTGTCTGTTTCTCCCCAACTAAACCAAATAAAATGTCTACAGGGAGACGTGGGTTGTGTCCAAATAGCAAAAAGTAGGGGGAAAACCCTGTGGATTCGTGTCGCGTACAATTGTAAGCGTGAACTACATGTTGCAAGTGGTCTTTCCAGTGTTCCTTCTCTTTGTCACCTAATGTCCTTAACATTTGTAATAGTGTCCTATTAAACCTCTCAGCGGGATTACCTTGAGGGTGGTACGGTGACGTCCTTGAGTGTCCAGTCCCAGACATCTCCCGTAGAGTTTTGAAAAGTTCATTTTCAAACTCGCGACCTTGATCGTGATGCAGTCGTGCCGGGTATCCAAAGCGTGGGATGAACTCTCCGAAGATGCGCTCGGCTGCAGTCTTCCCAGACTTGTTTTTTGTTGGATATGCCTGGGCATACCTGGTGAAGTGGTCTACGATGACGAGGATATATTCATATCCTCCTCTGCTGGGCTCTAGATGAAGATAGTCGATACAGACCAGGTCCAACGGTGAGCTTGATGTGATGGTGCCCATGGGAGCACGGACGGGTGCTGTCGGCTTCTTACTGATGATGCATGGACATTTTCTTGTAACATAATCCTCGATTTCCTTTTTCATGTACGGCCAGTAGAACCTTTCTCTTGCCAAAGCTACTACTCTCTCTGTACCGATATGTCCCATGTTATCATGTAGATGTTTTAGCACAGTCTCTTTGTATTTGGCTGGGAGGACTAGTTGCTTTCTGTCACCACTTTGCCTGTACATGAGTCAATTTTCAAAGTGCAGCTTATTCCACTCTTGTAACATTTTTCTTGTTGTTTTGTTCACAGAGTTTCTGATGTCATTTGTTAAGACTGGAACTGTCTCTTTCAATCTTATTATTTCACCCACGGTTTTGTCCTCTTTTTGGGCTTTAGTGAGCTCTTCTTTGCTTATGGATGGGACAAGTAACTGTGGTTCTGAGTTCACATTTGCAGTAAGGGCTACAGCAACAACCCATGCAACATCGCCCCCTTGAGCTGTCCTAGCTCCATTCCATGTAGCTTGAATCAAATCAGGTGATAGTTCTTCAGTACACTCATTTACATACATGTCAATATTGAGGGGCAGGCGGGACAATGTATCAGCGTCCACATTTGTCTTTCCCGGCCTGTACTTGATCTCAAAACGAAAATCTGACAGTTCCCCGACCCAGCGATGCCCCACAGCGTTGAGCTTGGCTGTGCTCATTACATAAGTTAATGGGTTGTTGTCAGTATATATGGTGAAGTAAGGAGCATAGTACAGGTAGTCTCTAAAACGTTCGCACACTGCCCATTTTAGTGCAAGAAATTCCAACTTGCCACTGTGGAGAGACCACTGTTCCCTCTAAGCTGCGCGCGTGCGCAATTGCGCACAGCTCCCAGGGGCATCGCGCAGAGAAAATCTTTGTCGCGCACGAGAGAAAACGAGAGAGAAAGAGAGCGAGAGGCGCGAGCTACACACAGTGACGTGCACCTGAACACACCTGATCATAAACAGCACATAGCGCCAAATCAAAGGCTTGGGGAACTAAAGTTCTACATCCCATACGCTTTTTCTTCTTTCTTCTTTCCTCTGGACCAACCCGCCTCGTATTCACGGAGTTTTGAGAACAAACAGCTGACGAACTAATGCATCTAGAATAGCGCAAATTACCGCGAAGATTTGCGCTCCCCATCAGGGGTGAAAGTAAGGCATTACGGCCCGTTACTGCGGACCCCTAAAACATTTGGTGGAAGTACGCTGTGCCAGCAGACGAGCTCCTCCACCTTACGCACGGAAAACTAGTCCCACTAAAGTCATTACCTCTGGAGTCAAACCATCACATTAGACACAAACTTAATCCAGGGTCAGGCTGTGCACTTTTGGAGATTTAATTGACCCGACTCTCTCGAACTCTCAGAACTCACGATGACAAACTTGATTTGAGTTCATTCGTTTTGGATCTGACTTGTCTCCGCGCGTCTTTACGCGGCAGCGGCGTGAGCGCCGTGAGCAGCGCGGCACAGACACAGACTTCTCAGACTCCTCTGTCCTCAGCACCAGTGAAAAATCACGAACCAATCAGAGCAAATGCCACAGCGCTTCTACAAAGTTTAGCGCGTTGCACAGTTTTCGCGTGTATTGATATGCAAATTAGCCGCGTGCGTAACGAGGCGTTAGGTGCTTTATGCACAGAATAATCCCAAGTGAAAACTGGAAGAATGAAAATTAATGGCCACTGACGGAAAGTTTATTTAGGCTATTGAAGACTGACTTGTTGTGTCAGAGCTATAGTAAATCAATCAATCAATCAATCAATCAATGACCTACTTCAAGAATGAACTGTAAATTATCATTAGGCCTATTTGAAACATGGGCTTATGATCTAAACATGACACACACGTTACTTTGTCCAGAGGCTTCCAGGGGAAATTCAAGCACAGAATTAAATTAATACAGAATTAAATGAATATTGCACAGAAGTGTTGCTGGATAAGAGTCAATCTTTATATTAAAATGCATCAGAAAACTGTGAAAGCTTTGGAGGGAAAAAACACCATGACCCTGATTTGAACACAACTTAATGATGATATCCATTTTTTAAAAATTAATTCTACCTAAACCAAATTATAGCTGAGGGGCTGTGATCAGAGAGAGGAGGACAGTGCAGCTCACAGATAGGGGGCGCTGTAGTCCAGGGGCTGTGATCAGAGAGGAGGAGCAGCTCACAGAGAAATACTGACAAGATTTGACACAAGTGATCAGCAGCATGTGTCCTACACAGGTTAACATAACTGTGCCACAAGTTTTCTTATGATAAACAAAGCCTCCATTTGAATCTAGGGCAGAAGTAGCCTGCAATCATAATGTATGATTAAAGATGCACTATGGAACTTTTGTGTGGACGGCCTGCCATTAGCCTTTTGCATGATCATAAAATGTATCACTGTAACATTTGAGTTTGTTGATCTAAAACACCTCAAATCCCAGGAAATTACATCCATTTTGTTGAAAATCTTCTGGGGGAGGACCCCCAGACCCCCCTTTCAAAGTTACCTGCTATAAGTTTAATTCAGAATTCTATCCAGGGATGCTTCATTAATGGATGAAGGCCAACAAAGTCTTGTGAAAAGTGCCCAAAAAAGACTGTTACGGCCCTGATCTCAGGTTTAGAACAAGTGTGACCCCGATGTGGCCCCAGTGCGTCTGATGTCGCTCACATGGTCCAAGGCTCTGCTCAGGGAGTTTGTGTGTTTGCTCAGACGAATGAAAAATTAGAGGGAACATTGGTGGAGACGATAATTCCTCTCGGCTGGCGACAATGTCCGGGACCCATACCCGATGACTCTTACGCCTGATGCACACTGACTCGGTCGGCTCGGTTGGGACCCTTGGCGGGTCCCGTGCGGGTCCAAGACTTAGAAAGTGCTTAAAATCAATGCGCCCTGTCACACCGACCTCGGGCTCTGCGGCCGCGGTCCGGCAACGTAGCGGGTCTGCGGAAAGAATCCGCAAGAAGTCTATTTTGCCAGACGCCAGGTGGTCTCTGACGTCATCGCGTCATGACCGGTTTCGCGGGGTCACGCAAGGCGACCGGGCCTAGCATAAATTGTATTGCCACAATGGACGACGAAAAATTCATTTTGGAAGTGGAAAGTTATGCTGTCTTGTATGATACAACACATCCTTATTATAAAGACAACCTCCGAAAAGATAAGGCATGGAGCGAGATATCTAGAGTTATGGGAGTTGAAGGTAAGTGTATTATGACTTCTATTAATATAATAAAGTAGCCTACTTGAAAAGCCAAAAAAAGTATTTTTAATTACTCTGAAATGTTAATAGCTATATAAATCAATAATTGTAATAATGTAACAGTGTAATGTAAATGCAAGATCTGATTTTATACACATTAAACGTTGGTAATGTGGAACTAATGTTTAACATGCCTGTGCTAATAAATGTATGTGTTTTTGATCCACTGTTGTGTGTTTGTAGCAAAAAGTATAAGGTTAGACATTGGAAGTTGTTGAGGAAAGAGATAGCAGAAGGGGGGTGCTCCCCCTGGTGTTAATTAAGGCTAATGTAAGCGGCAGACAACACAAAAGAATATGGTACATTGTCTCAAAGAACATCAAGATACTTAAATGACACAAATGACACATTTTTATTATTGGCTTGACATGTCAAATACATAAGTGACTAATCGACTATATTTAAAAAAATGTATAATCAACTAATCATTAACTGAACTAAACAAATTCCAAAACACAGACAAGAATTAAATATAAGAAAATATTTCCTATTTTCTCTTTACACTTTAATAATAAATATTCTCTCTTGAAGCCCTCTGTCTCATATTTCATCCTTTGGCTTATAATGTATTTTAAAAGTCTAAATATACAAAAGAACAAATAATTTGATTAGCTAACTGATCAAAAAATAATCGATGACTAGTCAACAACTAAAATAATTGTTAGTGACAGCTCTACAAATACAAAACAATAGGTCAACATACAACATGTCAAAACAATGAAGAATACACTCAAACCATTCTGTCTTGCCAAGGTACACTACCAGCAGGACTTGTGAAGTAAGAAGTAAATGTCTTTCTGTTTTCATAAGCTGTTCCTGCAGCCCTGTGCCCTCCTAGGTTTCTTGCCTGTTCCATGCGATGCTCCTGCTCCTCCGCCTCATCCAGCAGTCTTTGATTTTCAGTTCGGTTGTGTAAAAAGTTGTGCAGAATACAAGCTGCAATAACAAGTGAGTCCACGTGTCTGGGGATCAGGTTAATGTTCCTTAGAAAAATCCTCCACCTCGCTGAAAGGATACCAAAGGCACACTCCACTACCATACGTGCTCGTGAGAGTCTGTAGTTAAATATCCTCTTGTCATAATCCAGATCTTGAACAGGATAGGGCCTCAAGAGGTATGTCTTTAATAGGAAGGCAGCATCCCCCACCATGGCAAATGGCAATGGACCCAGGTGAGGAGCACCAGGCAGAGGTGCACTGGGGGGCACATCCAGTGTTCCTCTCTCCATCCCTCTCCCCAGATCAGATCCTGCAAACACACCTCCATCGCTGCTCCTCCCGTAATCACCCACTTGAACAACCAGGAACCTGCTGTCAGCATCCACTAAGGCCATAAGCACGATGGAGAAGTGATGCTTATAGTCATAGAATTGTGATCCAGAGTTTGCTGGGGCCTGGATGTTAATTTTCTTTCCATCAATGGCTCCCAGGCAATTAGGAAAGTTCCATCTGTTCCAGAAAACACGGGAAACCTCTGTCCAAGTGTCCTGTGTTGGCCTGGGCAGGAACTGCTCCATCATCAACTCCTCAATGGCAGCAAAAACCATATGGACTGACTGAGACACTGTGCTATGGCCAAGACGATAACTAAAAGCCAGGCTGATGAGTGAATCACCAGACGCCAAGTATCTGTGGAAACAAAAAAAGAATCATGCTATTTATTTATCAATATATTTATTAATGTATTTTTTATGTATTTATGTATTGATTTATGCATCAATTTATCTATTTATATATATATATATATATATATGATAGGGACAAGTATGTACATTTGACATGTAACATACTGTTTTAATTACTAATTACAACAGCCGTCCTTAGAGGATCTTTAAAAAACAAAACAAAACAAGGAATACACATATTTACATTAATATTCATACAAAGGAAAAGGCTGACAAATCATCACAAAAAGTCATCCAAATAGTACAATAATAGTAATTACATGTAATCAATGTCCATTTTATGTTTGTTTTTGTTTTAGTCAGTGAATGCAAGTCAAGATGGAGGCTTCTCAGAGATGCCTATGTCAAACAAAAAAAGAAAAGCTCCCTCCCAAGCGGCTCAGCAGGTGGCACCCAGAAAGACTGGAAGTATGGCAACATTATGTCTTTCCTTTTGCCATACGTCCAGCCAAGAAGGTTAGTGTTCATATGTATGCATTCATTTGTGCGTGCGTGCGTGCGTGCATGCGTGCGCGTGTGTGAGTTTGGGTTGGAGATGCGTGGAAATGTTTTTTAAAGCACTTTGTGCTACATTTTACATATGAAAGTGCTTTATAAATAAAGTTTCATTTGATTTGATATACAACATGAGATATTAATATACACCAATAATACAAATGGTGATTAAAATAATATAATGTGTGACTGATGACATTTTTTGTGTTGTTCTGTCATTGTACAGCTCTAAAAGCAACTTGTGCCCAACTGCACCAGCAAGTGAAGTAGAGGGGGACCAATCCCAGACACCAGCACCTCCAGAGTCTCCAACACCATCCCCATCAGCACCTTCTACATCTGCTCAGTCTACTGCTTCAGGGGAGATGGATAGGCCAGCTAGGTCCCGAAGCCCTAGGGGAAGGGCTTCTGCACAAATAGCGACTCGTAGCCCAAGAGAACGACTTTCAAGGATGTCTCATGGCGCAAGAAGGAGAAGCAGCACATCTGGGAGTGCGCAAGGGACTGATTTCCAGGATAGACTTTTGGACATTCTGGAGGACCCCCCTTCCAAACCACCTGTGCCTGACACCGAAAAGGATGAACTATATCACTTTTCCCTGAGCTTGATCCCAATGATGATGAGGCTGAGTGAGGCAGGGCGGAGAAGGGCCAAGTTTGATATCATGAATATTATTTATCAAATTGGTGATGAGGAGACACAGGCTGCATCATCTTCAAGATGGATACCCCCTCCTCTGCAGCTACAGCCACCACCTACCCCATGTACCTCCCGACCAACCCTCCAACATCTTGGAACAACCCAACCCACTATTCAACCCTCACAAACAGCAGTTGGCCCATTTACGCAAATGTTACAAAATGAGGACACTGATTGGGAGGAGTACCCAGACTACTGATGCAATGGAAGTGTGTTTGTAAAATATGTATTTTAAGTATTATAAATTGTTTAGCATTTTTACTGTTCAATAAAAAGTGTTTTAAAAGATATTGCTTGGTATTTCTGTTACTTCACCTTAGTGCAACAGCCAGTCGTTGTTTGGGCTCGATGGAAGCTCTGTAGTTGGTTGACTGTCGGGTCAGTTTAGGGCCAATGATGGAGAGAACTTGGTCCATTTGCTCTGCACTCATCCTGAAGTACTTGTGATGGCGTTGCTCGTCCAGTCTGAGTTCAGCAACAAGATTATGAAAATCACCCTGCACTTGTCGTTTCTGATTTATGGGATGAACCCAAAAACATCTCTTTTGTTCTCTCCTCTTCTGCTTCATTGCGAGAAGAAGAGCAGCAGCAAACGCCTTTCTTCTGCTTATACGAACTAAGATGAGAATAAAGACAATATCTTTGGATAGTGAATTTATAATAAATAACACAACAATAACAAGACATACTTGAACATAATCATTGTAACTCATTAACACACATTATAACTTAAATTATGTAAGACATTGTGTCATATATTGTGTCTTATATTACACATCTATGGATTTGCCAGCTAAGAAACACATCTATGTTAATATGTTATAAATAATTTGATTAAAATATTCCTTTACAAATAGGAAAAACGCCCACTAGAGGGTGCTGTATGCAAATAGTAAATATAAGTGGGTCAACGTTATAAATAAGTAAAATAAAATAGCTGTCGGGCACCAGTAACCTGTTATGTTAACACCTATATATAAAATTCGGTAAACTTTAAGTGAAATGTCTAACAAATAAGACCGGACAGGGTCAAAAATGTAGCGAAGTAGCGAAAAATCTGAGAATAGCAGACTTTTATGGAACAGAAAAAACTTGTGTCGGAAGCCAATAGCACGATATCGATAGAAACCTAACAAAATACGAATTGCATTTGCGACAAAACTTATAGTTGCTGTGTTATGACTTGTTCAATCCAAAAATTATCACGTTGTTGACAACGTTAGCTTGGACCGTCATGTAGCGCTCGTAACGTTAAATGAAGACATGTACAGTTACGTTAACGTTACAATAACAATACAAACCGGACATGATCAAATCTACATAAACATAGCGATGTACTGCACACTTACCCATTGTTGGAAGCCAAATGAAAACGACGTTCAAAGCGAAGGAAAAACCCTGTACAGGCAAAAACTAGCAGCCTCCACACTCTCTCCCGCAGTTGCACCGCACCAGAGACCGCAGTCAGTGTGACACAAATGTCGCAGTGAAACCGCTCCGGTTCCGCACCGCAACCGGACCGGAGTCAGTGTGCATTAACTCTTAACTTCCCGTTCTGGCGCTGGTACAGGACAGCGCCTAGGCCCTGCTCTGAGGCATCTGTGTGGAGGCAGAAGGGTGAGTTAAAATTAGGGTAGGCCAAGATTGGAGGGCTGGTGAGCATGTCAATCAACTGCTCCAGTACTTGTTGATGTTCATTAGTCCACTCTATGGGGACCTTGGATGACAACTGGGGACCTTTTGTCTTTGGCTGACGGGACTGGTGCACTGACATGTTTGGTTTAATTTTCAACAGTTCATACACAGGCTTTGCAATGCGAGAAAAGTCCTGTATGTAGCTACGGTAATAGCTCAGAAAACCTAGTAGGCGCCTTACGTCACCAACTGTCTGCGGTGTCTTTGTCTTTAATAACTGAACTGCCTCTAAGTCCTTTGGGTCGATTCTCACGCCCTCTGCTGACACAAGGCGGCCTACATACCTTACTTCTCTGCGGAACAGTTCACATTTTTCAGGCCTCAACTTTACACCATGTCTCTGGAGTGCTTTCAAAACTTGTCTCACACCCTCGACGTGCTCTTGAAATGATGGTGCGTAACACAAGATATCGTCCAAGTATGGAATACAGCAATTGTCTCTGAGTGAACTTAACATTTCCTCCATACTTCTCTGAAAGGCGGCGGGTGCGTTCGAGAGGCCGAAGGGTATTCGCACCCACTCGTAGAGCTCCCAGGGAGTGACGAAGGCTGTAAGGTGACGTGAGCCCTCCGCCATGAATCCCTGGTGATACGCCTTGCCCTGATCGAGAATACTGAACCACGAATGCCCCCCCAGAGTGTCGGTCAGGTCTTGGATCCGAGGGAGAGGGTGCTTATCAGGGATGGTTTTCTGGTTCAGCAGGCGGTAGTCTATGCAAAGGCGTAATGAGCCGTCCTTTTTGCGGACGCAAACAACAGGAGCCGCATACGGAGATTTTGATTTAACAATCCACCCTTTTTCTAGGAGGTCCTGAATGTACTCTTTCACTTCAGAGAACAAAGGCTTCGGCACAGAGGAGTACGCTTTTTGTACAGGTATGTCGTCTTTGAGGCATAATGACATTTGCAAGCTCGGGATGCAGCCAATATCATCAGCATCCTTTGCAAAAGCTGCTGACTCCTCATACAACATCTTTGCGACAGTCTCTTGTTGTTCTTTGTCGAGATGACTCAAATCTACTGGTGGTTGCCACAGAGTTTGAGGAGGCTTTGTTTCTGCTTGGGCAACAGTAGCTGTGTCTGTTTCAGTGCCTCTAACAACTAATGAGTCAGTCTCAATCACTTTCTTTATTGGCTGGATACTGCCTATGGCGGACTTTCTGGCTAAGACAATATCATGTTTGGTGTGGTTCTCTAATGGTACAGTTACATAAGGTGTTTTACCGGGCTGAATCTCAAAGAGACCTTCACCTAATCCTAACTGTTGTAACTGGACACAGCTCTCTTCAGGTTCAAACAAAACTAAAGACTCACTGGGGTCGAGCTGAGGTGGGACTCTACACTTAACCCAGGTAGTGCTGCCTGCAGGGATTACTGTGTCTTTGTACCCCAACCTTAAAACCTGTTAAGACCCACCTCATTTTGGCAGTTTTTCTCGAAAAGTACATACCCAAATGAAAAAGCTTATTGCATGGCTAACTTACAGTCTATATGCTTGTATGATGTGTCATTTGAAAGCTAAGACCTTCTAGTTTCAGAAGCTGAGCATTAGATTTGTCTGAGTGAAACACAACCTGCCATACACCTGTTCAAACACACCCCAAAAGTTGTTTTTTTGGTCTCGAAAAAAAAAGAGAAAATAAAAATGTCTTCCTGAAGACATACTTAATGCTGTGCTATTGAAACTCACCACAGCAGTTGTCCACCTTGTTGACAACAACTGTGTGAAATTTCAGACTTCTAGATACAACCATTCTGATGTTGAGCAGCTTTTTGTATGTAATAACCCTAATCCGAACAAGAGGTTCTTCTCTGTGCCAAATGTGCCAAACTGCTTTACATGCACTTTGCTACTCTAATGACCCTGAAAAACCACATTTGGTCATTTTGGTGACTATAAATATATATTATAGATGATTTTTTTCATAAATTTCCTCAAATCAAAGGCAGGTCGTGCGTAAAGACGTTCCGCTGCGTAAATGATGCGTAAAATGGTGTCTTCGCCTCTTTACGCATGGAAAAACCAGCTCCGGTACTCAATGAACCTGCAAGTCCCGCCCCTCATCTGAAAGCTCTGGTGATTGGCTAGAACAGTGTTTCCCAACCAGGGGTACGGGGACCCCAAGGGGTACTTGAGGAATTACTAGGGGGTACTTGGAATGGTTTTAAGTTTTAAATGAAGATGAAATGTACTTTAAACTGTAAAAATGTGTGATTAGTGTATTAAGTATTGTCTCTTGGGAGTATGATGGACCATAAATATAATTAAAACAATACATATAATAGTAATAACTGACTATATTCAACTACTAAACCCATTTATTTGCCTGAAACTCAAATTAAGGGGTACTCGGAGTGTGAAACAAAACTTTGGGGGTACTTGAGACAAAACAGGTTAGGAACCACTGGGCTAGAAGATTCTGTGATTGACTTACTGAATCACCAATGGCATTGCAGGCTGTGACGCCATGTTCAAAGGGCTCTCCCTCTGGAAGTACTCGACGGAAAATTGCACGGATAGGCTCGTTTTGAAGACAAGACTGAGAGGAAAACGAACATACCCAAGCCGAACCGCGGAAGCCGACGTAATCTTCACAAAGTGATGCGCAAAAGTTATGTTTTTATTGCTTTTGCGTTACTGTCAAATGAAAAATATGCGTTTACGGGTGGATATCAACAAATGGATTATATTATTTGAAAAAACAACTGGATATTCTTATTTTGTGGACTGTGATGGGCAGAAAGAGTGCACACACTTCTGGATTGGATTTTGTTTGTGTCTGGAGGAGCCAACGAAAGGTAAGAAATGAGAGATTAACAGTTTGGTTATGTTACAGTGTGATAGTTTACATGTTTTTTGGGAGGAGTTTTAGCGTGGATTGAACATTTTAGGCGTTTAGTGGTGACTCTAAGCTTTCAAATGACATATAACATGTCTGTATTGAAAACATTTGTTTTTAATGAATGACGCATGTATGTAAAAACTCCGAAAGTTTCCCTGATCAGGGACGGTGGGTTTTAACAGGTTAACCACCCCTGAGCAGTGTCTTGTCTACGGGTCTGAATGAAACGTACCATGCCTTGTGCATCATCAACTGGAATAGACAATGCTCCCCCTAGTAGCTTAGCTAGGTTAGAAGCTGCCTGCTCAGGGCTACCTTGAATCAGTACTTCCACAACATTAAAGCCTATGAGTGGTGTTTCTAATGGCTGCGAACTGACTAAAAAGGGTACATTTAGTGAGAGTTCTGGGTCTTCATTGCCTGGTAAGTTCACAGTTAAAATAACCCACCCATCAAAAGGTAGACGTTCCCCATTAACAGCATAGATTTTTGGCACCTGTTCATACTTAACTTCATTAGCTCTGACATAGGACGGACACTAACATTTGGAATGTACTTGTTCCTCCAAGCCCTGTCAATCAAACTAACCTGAGCCCCAGTATCTACAAGAGCACTAACAGTTAAACCATTAAGGAGACATTTTGTTGTGGCTTTCTTCCCTAGTAGTCTCACTATTGGGTCATTGTTACCTGTTACTGTGACTTTAAGAGTTTCTTTGGTTCTTTTCTTGAATGTCCTTTTTGCTTTTGCATGGCTCACTTTTGTCTTTGATACAGTCTCTGTGTCAAGGTGGGACCCAGGTGTTGTCCCGGTTACTGCTTGTCCCTCTGCAGCAACCGGTTCTCGTTTCCCTGCTGCTTCAACCGTTTCAAGCAGCCTATGGCTCTGTGGCCTTCTTCGCCACATGAGAAGCAGTGGTTGCAGCTCTGGGAACCTGCCTGGACACACTTTGCACAGCCGTACAGTCTCTCATTTCTTGTTGCAGATGATTTGGATGCACTGGCAGGACGCTCTTTTTGTACTGTCCCTGCAAGTGAATCCACTATTTTTGTGAGAGTGTCAATCTTTTCTGAAAGTTCTTTGATAGTGTCTGTCTTCGGTTTTTGGTCTACAGTCTCTTTCTTAGTCTGTTTTGCTTTGGCTTCATCCACATGTGCGACATTGACATGTTTTTGTCGTTGTGTGGAACCTAACCTACGATGATGCTCACTTTCTTCACTAGTCACTTTCATGACATGTTTTAAGATTGTCTCATCAGTGACCGTTTGATCTGCGAGTAAAGGCTTAAGTTCTCTTCTGATGTCATTGTCTTTATGCCCTATGCCCTGATGGACTGTATGCAGAAAGACACCTTGAACTGTTTCTGGCGTGTACTTAATCTCTGATTCTGACTTTTTGGACTCTAAAAGGATTCTTTGTTTTAGGCCAATCACACGATAGAGGAATTGTTGAGTTGTTTCATTTTCTTTCTGTTTTGCGCAGATCAGCTCCTGGAACAACTCTGTGCTATTCCTCTCACTGAGATGTGACTGCAGAAATCATTTTAGCTCAGCAATTATCATGTCATCTTTGTTAACCAACATGTCCTTGAAATCACCAGGTTTAATGATCTTCAGCACACCTCGCACAATCTCTGACTCAGTGAAGTTTTCCTTTATGCCTTCCTCTATCTGCCTGCAAACACTGTTGTAGTTAATATCAGATGTGTGATCTCCGATCTGGCCTCCCTGCACCTTAAACTCACGCCTTGGCAGGTAAGGTAGGTCTCGGAGGGAAACTACAGGGCTAGCAGGAGGTCTGGCATTACCTTGTGGAGTGGGCCCTTCTTGAGTAGTTTGCACTGTGGTATTTGTCATTAAGCCCTGCAACATTTTGTTAACTTTCTCATAGTCTGAAATCATCTTGAGGACATCATCTTGTGACAAGCTAACGCTATTGCTGCTATTGTCCATGGACTGTTGTCCAGCATCTAGCTCACGGCTCTCTTGAGATGGAGGTGGGGCAGGAACTTGTGGTGACGCTTCCACAGTTGTTTCAACATCAGCCATCCGACCACTAGGCGGATGTAGGAGGTCATCTACAATGTCCTTTAGAGCCAACAACTCTCCCATCCCATTGTCCTCAGCTTCTAACAATGTTTTACTGTACATGAAGGAGTTGATGTACTCGAAGCAACCTTCTGCATCTCCACTTGACAGCTCTGAAGGATCCTTGCCTGGTCCAGCAGCAACGTTTGAAGCAATTTGGAAGAGTTGATCAGGCGACAGTGCGAACAGGCCCTTCCTGATGTCCCACACCAGGTTCGTCCTCTCTGTGTCTACCATGATGTCTTCTCCAGCACTCTGCAACAGGTCACGCGCAGCAGGATCTCTTCGCTTGGTGAATAGCAGCTTCTCCACTTTACATCTGCTCCTGTAGACAGCTCTTCAGCAGGTTTGTTGAGTGGGGATCAGCTCCATTGACAAGGAACCAATCCCCGTACGGGCCACCAAGAATCTGTAACAGACCCAGGTTCTGGGCCTGTTGGGCAGATTAAATGTTCCTGTAAAACACAGGGAAATGATGAGACAGGCGACAGTAAAGTTTCTCTTTGCCTCGCTTCTGCCATATTTATTAATACAATAATGTATTTCCAACTTTTACAATTGTCTTCTTTTCACAATCATGTACAGTAAACGTTAACATTTTTATCTTTCTGATCACGCTATCGTTCTTACAGTTCAATACAATGACATATACTCAATATTCAAAATACCTTTTAAATCTTTTATATGTGCAGCTGGACTGCTTTTTAACATACAATCTTTAATGTACCACGGCTAGCTTAACGGCTCATGAAATGCATGGTAATAACACGTGCAGATTGGCATTTAGCTGTAGCTTGAGACCTTTTACACTTTTTACTTTTGAACCTATGAACCCACATTTTACATATTCACACTTTTTAACAATGTCAGAGCGTATTATTGAGTGTCTTTCACATAAACAAAGGAGCTTAAACAACTGCGCAATAAACTCAAAATGGCGCCCATAGCTTCGCCTTGACCACGGTTTTCACGTACTTTTACATTGCTCAAAACTTGACAAAAATACAGTTTTTACGAACTTCCAAACATCTCCACAATTAGCTGTGTTTGTTATTAATATGTTGTGACCCAGTTTATGTGGTTTTTACTTAAATACTAACCTGTAAAACACAGGGAAATGATGAGACAGGCGACAGTGACGTTTCTCTTTGCCTCGCTTCTGCCATATTGGAGAGGAGGGCCCTTTGACCTCACAATACCGTCTCACGGAAACATGCGCCACCTACTGGCGTGAGGGTGTAATTACACTTAACAAAATACTTAATAAAATGGTACTAATGGTACTCCCATTACATAGAAAAGTAAAACATAATGTGAATACACATTACTGTGTGTCACATATATCAAATTCAACATATACGGGAAAGTGAAATTAGTTATTCTTTACGATAAAAGTTCCCTTCATCATCGATTCAAAATGTAAACTTATGATGAAGTCTACTATTTTTAACCAGTACAGAAGAACAAAGTAAAAAGAGGAAGTAGTTTTTGTCCCAGTGCTCTGTTATTCTGTCTCATTGTGCTTTCTCTGGCACAGTAATACAGCGCAGTGTCCTCCGTCCTCAGAGCGTTCATCTGCAGATACACCTGGCTGCTGGAGTCGTCTCTGGAGATGGTGAAGCGTCCCTCCACTGACTTGGAGTAAAAGGTAGAGGTACTGCCAGTGTGCACAAACGCAATCCACTCCAGACCTTTACCTGGAGCCTGTCTCACCCAGACCCATGGATAGCTCCTGAAGTCTAACCCACTGGTGGTACAAGTGAGTCTGTGGGATTCTCCAGGACGTTTGACGGCTGATCCAGACTCTGTTATGGACCAAGCATCAACAATATTGAAAAGGCAGACAGCACACAGCAGCACAGTGAGGTTTGGAACAGCCATTTTGTGTTGTGCTGCTGTCAATACTGTGGTTCTACTTTAAATATCATCTGTACTGAAGCTCCTCCCACTATCCAAACTATGGCCATAAATACAAATTCATGAAGACAGTCGTGAGACGGTCAGGCAAAACATCTTCAACTCAAAGCCCAGATAACTCTGAAACTCTGTTGCAAATCTGAAAATGTTGGTAGATTGTGATACAAGGCTTTAATTATCAGTTTTATGCTTTAGTAGTTATGTTTGAATGTAGGAATTCTGAAGGTAAAAACACCATAAAGGATAAAATTAGTCAGGTAGCTAGGGTAGAAATAACTTTATGGTCCTACGAAAGTCAAAAAAGTCCCTGTCATGTTTTTGTCCTGGTGTTTATCACAGTGGTAGCCGCTGTATGCACAATGATCCTTCTCTGCACATAAACTTCCCCCACACCGTCTCTCACTGTAACTGATGCTGCTTCAGGAGGATGTTGTTATCATTGACACATAACTGCAGTTAAATTGGTGGGGAAAAATATCCAACTGCATAACTAAGAAAAGCTGTCTAGAGTGAACACCGTCTCTTCTTTTCTCACAGGTTTTTGTAGTTTATTTCACTGTGACACACACAGATGCTATAAACAGCTCTCATTGATAAACATGAGGGCAATAACATTTCTTTTCCTTCATTATTATGTTCACAAAGGGATGTTTTTGAAACTTTTAATCAGAATTGTGTTGCACTTTGTTAGTTTTATGTTCTGTATATGAGAAATGACTATACGCTAAATACACCAAGTATAAGTTTGTTTCAGGCATGTTTGTCTTGTGACTGCAGCTTGTTCATGAACGCAGCAGAAATGTTTTTTCTTGTTGCAGTTAAAGAAATATGTCAAAGCTGAATTTGATCTTCATGTAATCATCATGGACCAAGTAGAATCAAGATTCTTGAGCCACATGCAGCACACAGAGATTTCATTGTGTATATGGCGCCCTCTCTGGTAGTTACTGTGAATGGCACTCTTTAGTGTTTTTGTACAGCTCTAGATATACTTTGTGTGACTGTGGATCTCGTGCACAGAAGTACACTGCAGTGTCTCCAGGCTGCATGTTCTGTCCGTTCAGAGTCACTGTTTTACTGGAAGAATCTACATTTATACTGAACTGGTTCTTCAGAGAATCTTTGAGCACAACTGTACATCCAGCACAGTGATATCCAATCCACTCCAGGCCTTTCCCAGCAGGCTGTCTGATCCAGTGTGTCCAGTAGCTGCTGAGATCATATGAGACAGTACAGGGGATGGAGAGAGTGTGTCCTGGCTGCACAGTCACAGAGGCTGGCTGTGTCAGTGTCTCACACTTCACACCTGTGGAGGACACAAATGTGTTGAGGAGATGCTTCAATAACAGGAGCATTGTGTGGAACTAGAGCTGATGTTGAGTGTGAAAGAGGAAAACTCACAGAGCAGACAGAGAGCAGCCGACAGCAGAGTGAGTGTGTCCATCCTGAGACTGCACATGTGAACGAGGAGCAGCAGCACACTATGTACTGCACACACATTTACATCTGCTCTGAATAGACTCCGCCCTCAGAGAGATCTTTTTTTAGACATACATTTTTGTATAGCGCTGGGAATCATAAACAACAAACAAACAAAAACAATTGCAAATTTACTGTCCTCCCCTCCACAAACAACAGTTCATCCACAGGCTTTAAGGCAGCAAGAAATAAAGTATTAAAATGTCACATGATGGCAGGTGGTGGACAAGTGAGAAATGAAATGAAAATTAGTTTCACGCATAAAAAATGTATCATGGTTTAAAAAAGAAAAACATGATTAGAACCAGATCATGTGAAGAGCTGTGGACCTAAAACTGTCCCCTGCAGGTTTACTAAATCATACATTACAAACTCAGCCACATCATCCAGAAGGTCTAGGAAAAAAAAGCTTTATTTTGAACAAATGCCATAGTAATTAATTGATGTATTTAATTGTGTCATTTAATAAGAGGGTGGTACAATCTCATTCTAGAAATACTTGAGTGGCACAAGTTATTTGAGTGATTCTTAATTCGTTTTACTTTTTGATTAGAATGATAATATATACACATTATACATAACTTTGTGATGCAAATATAAAGACCGTTGTCTGTATGTCTCTGGACACAGACAAAAATGTAACATTAAAACATATGTAATTATGTATTCAATATTGTTTCATCCGTTAATACTAATAGTACTAGTACTAATCACTTTAAAAGTTTCAACAAAACAAAATAAGTTTTACATGATTTTACATTACATTTTTATTGATAATTCAGTGCAATAACTTTTGTTGGAATGTAGTAGATGTAATGCGATGTAATGAGTGAGAATAAAAGTAAAAGTAAAGTAAAAATAAGTGGGAATAAATTGGTAGCGTTCATAATTTCAAATGGAGAGCAAGGGCCTATATCACTCTATGAGACATTCAGTATTTTTGTACAAATGTTGAACGTTTTCATAATATCTTCATAGATTGACTCCAAAACCTTTCCATGTGAAACTTAGGGCTTAACATTTTTCAACTGAGAACTTTAATGTCTTTAGATTTGTATAATTTCAACAATTTCTGAAGCTATTATAGAAAATAATGTCACTTTTGTTTGTTTATGCCAGGGAGATATGTATAAAATATAAAAATACATGGAATCATGAGTTTAGTTGAGTGAGATCACAGAGTGAAGAGGAAATGTTGGCCTCACCTGAGCAGCTGACAGACAGAAGAACAAGCAAGCAATATTTGACACATATCATCGCTGCTGATGGTTTGGTCTTGATGTTGAACTTTACAACAGTTTTTTAAAGTAAAGGCAGGACTGACTTTTGCATTTAGAGGTCCCTCCCACTTCAACATGACTCCAGTGTATCATTATATCCGGAATTAAACAGAGGGTCTCACATTTGACAATTTGAAATTTAGCCATTAAATATATTTACCATCTATTTTCTGTTCTATCATTAACATTTTTATACTTAATACTTAATCTATATGTTTATTTGGACAAATGTTTCCAAATGATGTGTTATTTCAGGCACAGTTTAATTTAAATTTAAAGATATTGACCACATTGTAGTCTTTTTAGTGGAGTGAACACTGACTGTTTTTGTTCAGCTGTGGGTGTGTTTTCTGTCACTGTGCAGTAGAAACTGCTCTTACATAACTTATTTGTAACTATGTTTTGATAAAGATAATCCCATTAGTTTAAAATCTGCCAAATCTTTTAGTACCAAATGTATTTTGTGAATGATTACAAAAGACATCCAGAAAAATCCATGTTTAATGCAATTTCACATTTAAATATGAGTCGATAAACCACAAACTTTTATTCATAAAATGTTTCAATCTCAATATTGAGGAAAAGAGGAAGATGAAACCTATAGTCCAGCTGCAGTTTCTCTCAAGCCACTTTCATCCATTGTGTAACGGTGGTGTGAGAGCGCCCCCTCTGGTGACTATGATGAATTACACTCTTTAGTGTTTTTGTACAGCTCTAGATATACTTTGTGTGACTGTGGCTCTCGTACACAGAAGTACACTGCAGTGTCTCCAGGCTGCATGTTCTGTCCATTCAGAGTCACGGTTTTCCTTGAAGAATCTAAATTTATACTGAACTGGTTCTTTAGTGAATCTTTGAGTGCTCCGCTACATCGAGCACAATGACCCCCAATCCACTCCAGGCCTTTCCCAGCAGGCTGTCTGATCCAGTGTGTAGCATAACTGCTGAGATCATAAGACACAGTACAGGGGATGGAGAGAGTGTGTCCTGGCTGCACAGTCACAGAGGCTGGCTGTGTCAGTGTCTCACACTTCACACCTGTGGAGGACACAAATGTGTTGAGGAGATGCTTCAATAACAGGAGCATTGTGTGGAACTAGAGCTGATGTTGAGTGTGAAAGAGGAAAACTCACAGAGCAGACAGAGAGCAGCCGACAGCAGAGTGAGTGTGTCCATCCTGAGACTGCACATGTGAACGAGGAGCAGCAGCACACTATGTACTGCACACACATTTACATCTGCTCTGAATAGGCTCCGCCCCTCAGAGACAAAAGTTCCCATGTGAGAAACAAAAATGTATTTGACCACAGTAATTATTATTCACATAATAGTAAGAATGATTATACATTGGCTTCATGTATTTTCCTACAGTACTAAATTGTGTTTCTAAATGAAAAGTATATAAGACTTTTAAATGGCTATAAGCTTTTTTTTCCATGCATGAAAACATTTGACATTTCAATAATAAACATTTGAAAGACAAGTGAATAGAAATAATGTGTATAATGTTTGAGAAAAGCAGCATCTTGGTTAAATTTTGCAGCAGTAAGAAAGACCTGTTTTAGGACAATTTGGAATTCAACAAGGCTTCCCTTTATCACCTGTTCATTTTGTTACATCTGTGAACAGAACTTCAGTTAATTCAAATAATTGATCAAATTAAACTAACGGCAATTGTTGCAAACATCATTGAAAACATGTCTACATTTTTCATCAACCTGGTACTACCTTTTATCATTGTGATTTTATTTCTTTCATGTAGGGCTGTCAAAGTTAACACCATGACTCATGTGATTAATCATAAAAAACTGACGCATTAATCACAAATTCATCACACGATTTGATTTGACGAAATACGCTCTTTTAGATTGTGTAGGAGGCTTTACCTGAGCGAAGGAAGAAGGAACAGGAACAGCTGTAATCACACAGTTCATTTTACATATAATCCATCCGTCCTCGTGCAGACGAGCCACTCAGTGGCTGATGTTTACGAGCGCCGAGAGCGGTTCAGCTTTTCTCTGTGTGACAGAACAAACAAACAATAAACATCAACATGTCACCAAACTATTACAGAGCACCTGGAGACACCAGACCAACACCAGCTCCATCTACCACCATAAATGTCAGTTACATGTATGTAACTATAGTTCTATGACTGTATGAAGAGACTGTACTTTGGTCATGTAGACTAGATTTACCTGAAACATGTGCCACAGATTCAACATGAAATACAATGTCTAGACTTGGGCTTCTAAATAATGTATTTAGATCTGTGAAATAATAAAATGATTACATTTTTAGAAGAAAATGTGCAGAAATACTTCAAAATAGACATGACACTTGAAAGTGTCCAAAGTGTGATTAATCACATTATTTTTATAATAGTTTGACAGCATTACTTTTATGTTTTTTTTTCACTTTCGTTTTTATTGAGTTTTACGTCTTTCAAAACAAACATGTGAAACAACAACAACAACAAACAAAAAGGAACATACATGCGTGTCAAGCCTGGATAACACTTTGATCCTCTACTTGTGTTTATATAGAGTCCATTTTTCCCATTTCTTGTTCAGTTGCGTCTCTTGCAATCTCAGTCTGTATGTTATTTTTTCCATCTGATAAATGTCACTTATAGTTGATGTCCACTGATCCTTCGAGGGTATGGATGTTGTGCCCCAGTTTCTGGTAATTGTTTTTTTGGCAGCTAATGACATCACTTTGAACAGATATATATCACATTGGGGAATAACGCCTTCTGGAAAACTGTACAGATAGACCAGTTCAGGTGTCACAGGGAATGTATATCCCAGCACCTGGCACAGTACATCACAAACCATCTCCCAAAATCCCACAATATTTGGACACCTCCAAAATATATGTAAATGGTCCACATCTATCAAACCACATTCACGCCAACAACTTTGATGCATCTTTAGCTGTTTGCTCTTTATCTTAGGTGTAATAAAATATCTAATTAAGTTCTTCCAGGCAAACTCCCTCCACGCCCGAGAGCCGGTGGTGGTGTGATGATGTCTACACATATTTAACCAATCCTTGTCATTAATTTTAATGTTTAATTCTTTCTCCCAATTGTCCTTCACTTTAAGAGTTGTGTTTTTATCATTCTCAGTTAGGGCTTTATATAATGTTGTAATTATTTTAGAATTGCCATCTTTATAGGCTTTAGTTATTGTTTGAATTACACCGCTCTCGCCCATGAGGGAGCCACCCTGTATTTCTGTTTTATGATAGTCTCTCATTTGAAGATATCGGAAAAAATCATGCTTTCCAAGTTGATATTGCTTTGTCAAATTTTGAAAGCTCTCCAGCTGCCCGTTTTTCTCCAGTTCGCACCAGGCTGTCATCCCTTTTGTTGTCCAGTATTTATAAGTTTGATCATATTGAGCCGGTTTAAATTGACTGTCAAACGCTATCCATTTTAATTTCTTTGCGCTTTTTTGAATTTGGTGTATTTGGAGTATTCTGAACCAGGTAGATAAAGTGTGATTTGTTATAGGATCCAAATTTGATTTCTTTGTTTCGTATAAATCTTTATCTCCAATCATGTTTTGGATGGGTTCTTGCGAAATTCCACATTCAATATCTTTCCATTTTCCACTATAGTATGGATTACACCAACAGCATAAGTATCTCAACTGCGCAGCATGGTAGTACTCTTTTAATTTAGGTAGCGCCATCCCTCCCCTTTCCCTGGGCAGCTGGAGAGTATTGTATCTCACTCTGGGTCTCTTTCCCTCCCAAATGAACCCAGATAAAATTCTATCCCACTTTGTAAATTGATTATTAGTGACCCCTACTGGCAGAGCTTGAAATAAGAACAAAAACCTTGGCAAGATATTCATTTTTATAATTTCGATTCTAGAGCTGAAATCTAACGGAAGTGTAGACCATCTTTCAATATCTTTCCGTACCTTTTCTTCTACTTGAAAATATTTTTTTTTATTAATGTCCTGGAAATCCAATGTTATTTCCACCCCTAAGTATTTAATTAATTGCTTTTCCCAGTTAAATTTAAAGCTTTTTTTAATATGTTGGGAGGGAATGTAATTGAACTTTAGAATCTGAGTTTTTGAAATGTTAATCTTGTAACCGGACAAGTATTGAAATGTTTCTAATAGCTTCATCAAATTTGGAAGAGATGTATCTGGTTGCTCGAGGAAAGCTATCACATCATCTGCGAAAAGTCCAATTTTATGCTCAATCCCATTTATTGTGACTCCTTTAATCTCGGGATTTTGTCTAACTGCCTGTGCCAGAGGCTCAATAAAAAGGGCAAACAGGGCTGGAGAAAGTCCACATCCCTGCCTCGTTGATCTTTCTAAATGGATTTTTTCAGTCAGATTTCCATTTATTTTGATTCTGGCTGTTGGGTTGGAGTACAGTGTTTTAATGATTCCTACCGATTCTGTATTGAAACCCATTCTCTCCAAAGATAAGTATAAAAAATCCCAATTAACACTGTCAAATGCCTTTTCAGCATCTATGCTCAACAAGACTGTACTTCTTTTTTCTCTTTGGGCCCGCTCTGTTATATGTAAAGTTCTCCTAATGTTGTCGTGTGTCTGACGTCTCTGTATGAACCCCGTCTGGTCCTCATCAATTAAATCAGATAAGAACGTGTTTAATCTTTTAGATATTATAGATGTATATATTTTATAGTCTATATTCAATACTGAAATAGGCCTATAATTGGAACAAGATTGTTTACATTTGCCTGGTTTTAGAATAACTGATATTATTGCTTCTGACCATGAAGCTGGCATTTTATTATTTTTTAGAGTCCAATTTAAAGAATTATGTAGCATTGATATCAATTCGTTTTTAAATACTTTATACCATTCGGCCGGGAAACCGTCACTACCCGGTGATTTATTCCCTTTCAAGGAGCCAATGGCTTTTAGTATTTCCTCTTTTGTGATCTCGGCCGTTAATGTATTATTTTGATTCAGGCCTATTGACGGTAGATCCATTTGTTGAAGGAAGTTTCTCTTTTCTTCTTCACTCGCTGAGGGGGGCTGAGTGTACAGTTCTCTATAAAAGTTTGTGAATATTCTTTCAATATCTTCGGGTTTTTGAGTTAATTCATCCCTATCTGGGTCTTTGACCGCTTGAATTGTGTTTAATGCTTGCTGTTTCTTTATTCTTTTAGCTAACAATTTTGTTGACCTAGGTCCCAATTCGTAATAGCTCTGCTTAAAATAAATATGTTTTTTTTCCATTTCTTCTTCTAGTATATGATTAATTTGTTTTTTTTGTGTCTTGGATTTGTTGACTGATTTCTGTTGTTTTCTTTTCTACAAATTGTAGTTCGAGTTCTTTGAGCTTTCCAGACAATTCTTCATACTTCTCCATTTTGCTTTTCTTCAACCATGCAGTCTTGGCTATTAGCTTTCCCCGAACCACCGCTTTGAAAGCATCCCATAACACTGTTGGGTCTACCTCTCCGTTATCATTTTCTTCTATATATTGTTTTATTTCACCTTTTATATCTTTTACTATTGCTTCATTATTCAGAATTCCCACATTCATTCTCCACAACGTCTGTTTCTTCCTATCGGAAATATTAATTTTCATATATAGAGCACTATGGTCAGATAAATCTGCCCCTCCAATTTTACATTCTTCTACTCTAAATCCCTCTGATTTGTTAATAAAGAAATAATCTATACGTGAATGCACTTTGTGACTGGCAGAGTAGTGTGTGTAGTCCTTCTTAAAAGGGTTCATGGTTCTCCATATGTCAATCAGTCCTAATTCTTCTAGGGATAATCTGACAAATCTAGCTACCTTCTTTTTATTTTTGTAAGTACTGGTTGTGTCCAATCTATGATTCAAGACCACGTTGTAGTCCCCCCCACAGACCAGAATACCCTCAGCCTCCATTGCAATTACATTGAACAAAGACTTGAAAAATTGTTTATCACTTTCAGGTGGGGCGTACACATTGACCACTGTTATCAATGTATTCTCCAACCTCCCTTTCACTATAATGTATTGTCCATCTTTTCCCTTTACCACTTTATCAATATCGAATTTTGTTGTATTAGATATTAAAATTGCCACTCCTCTTTTGCGACTTTGTTTGTATGAACTATAGTATGTATTTCTGAATCCTAGTTTTTTCAGTTTTTCATGCTCTTGATCATTTAAATGAGTCTCTTGTAATAAAGCAAACTGTACTTTTTCCTTTTTCAGTTTTTGCAAGACTTTCCCCCTCTTCTTTGGTGTTGTTAGACCATTCACATTCAGTGAGACAAAATTTAGATTATGCATATAATTAAATACAAGAAAATATTCGTGCATCCAGGCAATGACAAACAAGTTAAGGAACTAAAACTAACTAAATAACCTGAACAGTGAACTGGTGACTTCCATAAGGAGGCAAACTCGAAACCTCCACTCATGTCCCTGTTGGTGGGTGAGCAGGGGGTCCCCACACTTGATGGGGGCCTGCTTCTAGACACACATCTCGTAGATGGAATCATGGTCTAGCGATGTCCAACGAACCTATCACTCGAGCCCCACATCGGCAATTATGTTTACATAGGCCTTTTTTTTTTTTTTTCATTTTTTTCTTTTTCTCCCCGAATTTCAAATGAAAATGCGAATGTAACGAAGTAAAGCACCGCGTATCCATTCGTTTAAAATGGGCTCTCCAAACAGAGGCCCGTTACCTCATATCTCAGGTTGAAGACGTATCACTGTCTTTGGTATTCTTGAAGCTTCTCCCGTGCACGCAGCTTTGTGTCTTTGCTGGGTCCTCCGCCGCCGATGCGCTGCCATCCCGCCGCCGTTTGGGTCCGGTGACGGTCGGCTCCGCTGCTGTCCTCGGCGTTTGGTAGGTTTACGGCAAACCCTCTGGCTCTCGTGTCTTGCGCGGCTTCCCTCGCGCTGTTATAGCTTTTGATGCCGTCTTTCCAATGAATCCTTATCCTCGTGAATGGGGTTTGGAACCGAATACCCCGCTCCTTCAACACTTTTTTAATGTCCAAATACGAGCGCCGTTTCTGTACGATTTCTGCGGGATAATCATGGTCAAGCTGGATCAGATTCTCCGCCACTCGTATTTTCTTTTGCCAGGCTTTCTTCAGAATCATCTCTTTCATTTCGAATTGCAAGAAGTTGACCACTATGTGCCTGGGTCGCTCACCTGACTTCGGTTTGTATGGAGGGGTCCTGTGCGCTCGTTGTATTTGGAGCTCCACCTCCTCAGGTATTTCCAGTTCTTTTTTAAATAGCTGGTTCAAATACGCAGCGGCCGAACCCCCTTCAATATCTTCTGGTAGACCGAAGATTCTAATATTGTTCCTCCTAGCCCTGGCCTCAAGATCCGTATTCTTGTCTTGCAAATACTGGATCTGTTTTTTCGTCGTTACCAGCTCACCGTTAGCCTCGGTACTCCACTCCTCCAGCAACCGCTTATGCTTGCGACTGTGCCTCGGCCAGGGCTAATTTTTGATCTTCCAGTGCTTTATTGTTTTCTCGGAATTTTTGATCCATGTCTTGTCTGAGAGAGAGTATTTCCTGCTTCAGCTCGTCTTTAACCCCTCGAAGCTTTTGGTCTAGATCGTGAATTTGGCAGCTTATCTTCGCCAGCCCTTCTAGCATTAGTTTTGACTGGCTTTGCTCCGCTTCTCTAGCTTCATTAGCCACATCTTCGGCAACCTCGTGGTCGCTTTCTTCCTGTTCGGCACCCCCGAGCATATCTTTCTTTGTACTTCGGCCTCTACGCTTGCCACCTCCACTCATCTCGTGTCTGTACTTCGTTTTATTTCGAGTTATGAAAGTTTTGTGGAGTTTTAGTTGACCGACTAGCGGAGCTCCCAACTACACGTCTTACTCATCCGCCATCTTGCCGGAAGCCCCCGCATTACTTTTATGTTTGAATATCTACTTGAATTTGCTTCATTTAAAATGTTTTAAAAAGTCTTCTGCTTGTTTGTGAATCCTCTCAGTTTTTGTCCAGCTGTGGAGCCTTTTGCACCTCAGTGCCTCCCGTTCACAGAAATAAACAGCCGTATCTCCTTCCTTTGCGCTGTTAAGCCGTAAAAACACAGTGTTTGTTGAAGTGTCTTTTGTGATAGAAAACTGTCCCTGGAGACTTGGAGCAAATATTGTGCCTGTTCCACTATCGATGCGACCGATCCACTCCAGTCCTCGCCCTGGTTTCTGACGAATCCAGTGCAGCCAAGCTAACGAGAGCCCTTCCACTTTACAGGACAGTGAGACCGACTGTCCCGGGCTGGTGACCACTGGCTCTGAAGAGGTCAGAGACTGGGCCTGGACCACTGGAAAACACAGAGAGATGAAATGGTGTAAAGTGGTGTTTGTACTGTAGATGTGTTCACTGTCTGTGCCCACCTGGAATAAGAGCCCAGAGGAACACACTCAGTGCTGTCACCATCATCGTGGAAGCTGAAGGAGCTCTGCAAAGACTCACTTTAACTTGTGGCAAATAAAGAGAGTGGGTGTGAGACACTCGCATGATTTACATGTCTTTACATGAAGACTGTAATACATTGTCTAACATTTCTATCAGGAATATGGCAGAACATTTGGGACATAGTTTATGAAATAACTGCTTAGATAATCACTGTAATTATGCAACAGTTTTTCCTAATGATTTTACAATTGTTGTTCATGAATGTAATTTCAGGTTTTATATTTGCAAAGCTGTTCAGGACTAGGGCACACCACAGGACAAAACCGGCCAATATGATATAATATAATGTTACACTTAAAAATAAAAGTCATATTTTAATATAATTTAAATGTAACACACAAAATTAACATATTAGTGTGATTATTATTACTATTATTATCATTATTACTATATTGTTTATGTCATGTTAATGTGTATTATTGTTCCTTAATGTGCTACACACTGTTAAGGGCTGTGTTTTTGCACAGCTCTGCTGTTGCTCTGAGACACTGTGGTCGCACACAGTAATAAACAGCAGAGTCTTCAGGCTGCAGACTCTGTCCTTGAATAGTCACTGTTCCTGCAGATGTGTCTCTGCTCAGGCTGAACTTGTTCTTCAAAGCATCGTTCTTGTAGATGCTGCCTCCTCCCCACTGATGGAAAATCCACTCCAGTTTCCCCTCTCTCTGTCTGATCCAGCCTGTGGCATAGCTGTTGTCAGTGAGAGAGTAACCAGAGACCCGACAGCTGATGGTCAGAGCCTGAGCAGGCTGCAGCAGCACTGAGCCTGGCTGGAGGAGCTCCACACTGTCCACTGTACCTGTGGAAAGACAACATCATCATCACACTCATTCTCCTACAGAGAGCTGCTGTGAAGGTCAGGAAGTGTTCTCACAGGAAGCAGCTGCCAGCAGCAGGAGCACAGCCACAGACAACATGACTGAAGTGCCTGTCCCTCTCACCACTCGCCCTTATATCACTCCATCATTTGCATACGCATGAATACAACTCTACTGTTTTATTATTATTCACAGAACTGTGTCATGACTTCTATCTATGTTTACATTTCAGTTAGGTAAATTGAGTCAAAATGTCACAATTCATTGAGATTTTGCTGGTTTGTTTAAACAAACATAATAAACATATACATAATGCTATGATACAGTTCAATCAGGTGTCAAATCACTGTAACTGATGCTGCAAGACCAGAGGATTGTCCAAAAAGGCATTTTTGCGCTGATCCCTGAGCTTTAATGTTTGCTTTAGGTATGTTTGTCTTGTGAATGTAGCTTGTCCATTAATGCAGATGTATAGTTCTTAGTTTAGTTTTGCTTTTATAAAACTAACTATTGTTGACACTTTTCAACTACTTAAAATGAATGTATGAGTCATAATTCACTGACACGTCTAAAACATTTGTGTATATTTAGGCAATGTGATCAATTCTGGCTGAAATGAATCCATTATGGACCAAACAAAAGCAAAATGAAGTCAAATGCAGCAAACATTGTTTTTAGTGAGATTTTTAACTGTAATGATGACTGTAATAGGCACTCTTTAGTGTTTTTGTACAGCTCTAGATATACTTTGTGTGACTGTGGGTCCGAGCACAGAAGTACACTGCAGTGTCTCCAGGCTGCATGTTCTGTCCATTCAGAGTCACTGTTTTACTGGAAGAATCTACATTTATACTGAACTGGCTCTTCAGAGAATCTTTGAGAGCTCCACTACATCCAGCACAGTTATATCCAATCCACTCCAGGCCTTTCCCAGCAGGCTGTCTGATCCATGCTGTGTAGTAGCTGCTGACAGAGTAAGAGGGACTACAGGGGATGGAGAGAGTGTGTCCTGGCTGCACAGTCACAGAGGCTGGCTGTGTCAGTGTCTCACACTTCACACCTGTGGAGGACACAAATGTGTTGAGGAGATGCTTCAATAACAGGAGCATTGTGTGGAACTAGAGCTGATGTTGAGTGTGAAAGAGGAAAACTCACAGAGCAGACAGAGAGCAGCCGACAGCAGAGTGAGTGTGTCCATCCTGAGACTGCACATGTGAACGAGGAGCAGCAGCACACTATGTACTGCACACACATTTACATCTGCTCTGAATAGGCTCCGCCCCTCAGAGACACAGGAATAGTGTATATACACATGACCACAGTAATATTATTACACACAATATTTAGAATATAATTATGTATATGTGCTAGATACTCTTTATAGGCTTATTTGAAATATTTTGTATAGGGCTGGAACCGGGAAAAACGAAAAATTAAAAAAACTCCTTGTAAACTGACCGTCCTTCCTTCCTAAAAGAACAGGTAACATAATGTTTCATGCTGGAGAAACAAAAGTTTAAAAAGCCAACATGATTGCAGGGTGGTGATTATTAGATTAGAATTATAATTATTAGGGATGAAACAATGGATTCTGAAGAAAATGATACAGCGATTGTGAACGCCCCGGCAGCATTTAAGTCAGATGTGTGGAAGCATTTTGGTTTCTCAGTTTCATCAAACGCTGAAGAGTAAAAGGTGACAAGCACTGCCACATTACAGTCACCCAGACATCATGGGAAATACAAGCAACACGCCAAGTCATGTGACACCCCAGCACCCAGAAAAGTGTCATGAATCTGTGGTAAAGTAAGTACCACAAGGTCAGAAAACACTACAAGAGGCATTTTCATCTATGATTCCTCACAACAGCACAAGGGCTCAAGAAATAACAAGGTACATCGCAGAATACATAGAACACAGCATCATTGTTGTTCCTGACATAACTTGACAATTGCACTTTAGAGTTGCCATGTGTGATCCTTTCTATTGTCATGGTTCTAAAATATGACAATAAAGGCCTAATAATTAATGGCAGGAGCAGATTACATTGTCAGTCTTGTTATTATGAACATGGATACATCATTTTGAGCTCTTCTACAATATCATGAGCTTCTCCATCATATCGCAATACATATTGTATCATGAGGTTCATATCAAGATATCGTGAGATTTGCATGTCGTCAAATCCCCAGTAATTACACAGATACTGTATTAACCATAAACAAGGACAAAACATCTATACCATACCATACCAACTTTATTCATAAGGCACTTTAAAAACTTTTTACAGTCGGCCAAAGTGCCATACACAAAACAAACAAAATCACATAGTATTAAAAGCCAGGGAAAAAAGGTGCGTTTTTAGAAGTGATTTAAAAACAGACAGAGATTGAGCCTAATCTCTAAAGGCAGCTGATTCCACAGTCGCGGAGCAGCAACTGAAAAAGCACGGTCCCCACGAAGCTTGCGTTTTGTTTTTGGGACAACGACCTGAGGGCTCGAGAGGGCGGGGCATAAGGGTGGATCAGATCAGAGAGGTACGAGGGGGCAAGGCCATTCAAACATTTATAAGTAAACTACAGAATCTTAAAATCTACTCTAAAATGCACTGAGAGCCAATGAAGTGAGGATAAAACAGGTGAAATATGATCATATTTCCGAGTTCCAGTGAAAAGCCGTGCAGCAGCATTTTGGACCAGCTGCAGCCGGGAAAGAACCGTCTGATTTATGCCTGAATAGAGCGCGTTACAATAGTCCAAGCGAGTGGTCACGAAGGCGTGAATGACCCTTTCAAAGAGGTCCCTCGGTAGCATGGGCTTCACTCTGGCCAGTTGTCGAAGATGGAAAAAACTGGATTTGACCACACCACTTATTTGGTGGTCAAGTTTTAGGTCACAGTCCATTTTCACGCCCAAATTAGAAATAATTGGCTTGACAAATTGTGATAACGGCCCTAGATCCACCAGAGGAGCCTGTGATGCACCAAAAACCATCACTTCAGGTTTTTGGTGATTAAAATTGAAAAAGTTTAATGACATCCAAGCTTTAATGTCATTGAGGCAATCCAAGAGAGGCGTGACAGCATGTGGGTCATTTTGTTTTAACGGGAGGTAGATTTGGCTGTCATCGGCATAGCAGTGGAACATGATACCATGTCTCCTTAGGATAGATCCAAATGGGAGCATATATAATGAAAAGAGCAGAGGTCTGCACTTTGACAGAATTCTGACCCGTCCTCCAACTCAATGTTAAACTAAGAGCATTGTATAAAGTTTCTGTGTGACGTGTGAAATGGAACTGTACAGTAAAAGTACTTTTAACCACAGTGTTTTGTACATTCATTCTTAAAATCATGTAAGAGAAAAAACGTGAAAAATTGGGGAAGTAGTTGTTGTACAGCTCTGCCACCGTCTCTCTCACTGTGTGTCTGGTGCAGTAATACAGCGCAGTGTCGTCCGCTCTCAGGCCGCTCATGTGCAAATACACCTCTTTTCTGCTGTTGTCTCGAGACACGGTGAAGCGGTCTTTCACTGAATCAGAGTAGAGCTTGGTTACACTGCCATCGCTAATGTAAGAGATCCACTCCAGGCCTTTTCCAGCAGCCTGTCTGATCCATGCAGTGCCATAATCACTACTGAATCCTACATATGTACAGGTGAGTTTGTGTGACCCTCCTGGACTTGTAACCACTGCTCCAGACTGAACCAGGGATTGGCCATCAGCTCCTAAAAATACATGGAATCATGAATCATGAGTTTAGTTGAGTGAGATCACAGAGTGAAGAGGAAATGTTGGCCTCACCTGAGCAGCTGACAGACAGAAGAACAAGCAAGCAATATTTGACACATATCATCGCTGCTGATGGTTTGGTCTTGATGTTGAACTTTACAACAGTTTTTTAAAGTAAAGGCAGGACTGACTTTTGCATTTAGAGGTCCCTCCCACTTCAACATGACTCCAGTGTATCATTATATCAGGAATTAAACAGAGGTTCTCACACTTGACAATTTGAAGTTTAGCCATTAAATCTATTTACCATCTATTTTCTGTT